>CAUYRH010141816.1:0-19198 GCA_963574655.1 Perodicticus potto | reverse complement strand
TTGTTCTGTTTAAGTAGATTAAAGGTAGATGACCATTGTCTTCTTGCTTGGAAAGTTTCATTAGAGAAGTCTGCAGTCACCCTGATGGATTTGCCCCTGTAGGTCAACTGGCGCTTACTCCTGGCAGCTTGAAGAATCTTTCTTTTGTCTTGACTTTGGACAGGTTCATCACAATGTGTCTTGGGGAAGCTCAGTTAGAGTTGAGGCGACCTGGGGTCCAATATCCCTCTGAAAGGAGTGAGTCAGAATCTTTGGTGATGTTTGGGAAATTTTCATTTGTAATATTTTCTAGTATAGCTTCTATTCCCCTGGAGCATTCTTTTTCCCCTTCTGGGATACCTATAACTTGTATGTTTGCACACTTCATACAGTCCCATAATTCTGTCAGCAAACGTTCTGCTTTCTCTCTCTTTCTTTTCTGCCTCTTTAACTATCTGACTTATCTCAAGAGCTTTGTCCTCTACCTCTGATCTTCTTTCTTCGGTGTGGTCTAATCTGTTGTTGATACTTTTTTTTTTTTTAATTGTTGGGGATTCATTGAGGGTGCAAGAAACCATGTTACACTGGTTGCATTTGTGTTGTTGATACTTCTTATTGCATCTTTAAGTTCCCTAATTGACTACCTTCAGCTCTGCTATATCCTTTCTATATTCTTCATATCGTTCATTTGTTATTTGATTCTGTTTTTGGATTTTCTTTTGGTTATTTTCCACTTTGTCGGCAGTTTCCTTCATTTCCTTGATTGTTTTCATCATCTGTATTCTAAATTCCCTTTCTGTCATTTCTAACATTTCCTTATAGGTAGAATCCTCTGCAGTAGCTACCTCACAGTCCCTTGGGGGTGTTGCTGTGAACTGTTTTTTCATGATGCCAGGAGTTTTCTGCTATTTCCTTGCCCTAATTTTCCTTTCACTTCCTCCTGCTCTTTAATTTGTTGTGCCTGTGGACTAGGGTTTCAATGAGTCCTTTTGGTACAGGACCAGAAAGATGAGAAGATTGAAGAGCAAGAAGGAGAACAAGAAAGAATAAAAAAGAAAGAAAGAAAAGAAAGAAAGAGGAGAAAGGAGAGGGGTTGGGTAGAAGCAAATATTGAGAAAAAGAGAGGCACAGAAAGAGGGGGACAAGAGCAATGTAGGTGTACAGTAGGGTAATTTGACCCAACCTTAAGAACTCCCAAGCTCTGGGGGTGCCCAGTTGGGAGGTTCCTTTGAGATCAGCAGCTCTTTGCCAGCCTGTTTGGACATAGTACCCCACCTCTACCAAGTAGAGAGAAAAGGCAAAAATGCTATAAATCAAACCAAAACAAGTTCTCCCAAGGTAGTTCAACTGAGTGGCAAGTCCAAAAAAACCCAAACAGCTCACAGGTAAGTCGTTTCCAGTTTGCAGTCTCACTGCTGCTGTACTTACAGCTGCCTGCAGGATTAGACCGAACGAACACATGCAACCACTTGCCAGTTCTCCACTGCTTTTGCCTTCCTCATGGGGTCCAGAAGTCTCACGCTGACCCCTTGTGTCCCCAATCCCGCCAGCCAGAGATTCCTGAAGTCTTCTCTCCCCAGTCTCACCATGCCCAGTTGCAAGGAAGCTGTTACTCGGTCGGCATATTGCTCCGGAAGCCCTAAATACATACTTTTTTGAATATTAATGACAACTATTAATTTATTGAATCTGCATTTAGCAATTAAGTATATATTCTGTGAGAAGATTTTGCTTTATGTAACTTCAATAAGATGTATGAAATTATTATTTCTTTTACATAGATGACAACCCGTGTTGATGGTCATTCCTGGGCTCTTTCTGCAATAGATGAATTAAAAGTAGAGAAGATAATTACACCTTTAAATAAAGATCATATTCCAATAACTGACTCACCAGTTGTTGTACAACAGCACATGTTACCTCCAAAGAAATTTGTTCTTCTCTCAGCACAGGTATGTATGTATTCTGTGTTGGTAGAAACAAAAAGAGAAGCAGTACTTAATGTTATTGTCAAGTACACTGAAATAGTTGTTTGATGCGGTCATTTTCTTAAGTCCTTAGAAATGTTTACTCTTGTGGTATTCTTAAGGAATACTTTGTTAAGGCAGCATTTCTATCATTAGTAACAACATAAAATAACTTATACAGTTGAAATATAATTATATAACTATAGTAGTATATATAACTTATATGTTTTGTTTTTTAAGAACAACCAAATATATTTCTTATAGTTCTCACTTATTAAAAGTCATTTCCTGGCTCCGTGCCCAGCACCAGCCATATACACTGAAGCTAACCAACAATGACAACTGAAAACAAAAAGATAGCCGGGCGTTGGGCAGCGCCTGTGGCTCAAAGGAGTAGGGCACCGGTCCCATATACCAGAGGTGGTGTGTTCAAATCCGGCCCCGACCAAAAACTGCAAAAAAAAATAGCTTTGCATTGTGGCAGGCCCCTGTAGTCCCAGCTACTTAGGAGGGTGAGCCAAGAAAATTGCTTAAGTCCAAGAGTTTGAGGTTGCTGTGAGCTGTAACACAACAGCACTCTACCAAAGGCGATATAGTGAGACTCTGTCTCAAAAAAAACCCCAAAACATTTCCTTATATTAATTTTCATATAGTAATGCACTGACAAAATGAAAATGGCATAACAGAGGAAGAATATACAATGAAATCTCCCATTCTGCTAGGCTTGTTGATCACTCCTATAATCCTAGGCTAATCCTTGGCCTCTAAGAGGCCAATGCCAGTGGATTACTTGATCTCAGAAGTTTGAGACCAACCTGAGCAAGATTGATACCCTGTTTCTTAAAAAAAAAAAACAAAAAAATTAGTCAGGTATTATGTCACATGCCTGTAGTCTCAGCTATTTGGGAGGCTGAGGCAAGAGTATCACTTTAGGCCGAGAATTTGAGGATGCTGTGAGCTGTGATGCTACAGCACTCTATTGAGGGCGATAAAATGAGTCTGTCTAAAAAAAAAAGAAAGAAATCTCTCATTCGGTCCAGTTCCCTTTCCTCCAGACACTCACGTTATCAATATCTGTGTATCCTTCCAGAGAGGGATGTACAAAGAAAACAAATGTATTTTTAAAAAATGGTAACACATTATATCTATTCTATAGTTTGCATTCTATATTTCAAAAATATATTTTAGAGACCTTTTTATATTCATGTATGAAGCACTTTCTCATTCTATTTTGTATTTTGAAGGTGTTCCTTTGTATGTATGTACTGTATTTAACAAGGTTCCTATTAAGAGGTTATCTTTTTCTATTAAAAAATACAACCTTGTTGGCTAGGCATGGCGGGTGGCTCACACCTGTTATACCAGCACTTTGGAAGGCCAGTGCAGAAGGATTGCTTGAGCCTAGGAGTTTGAGACTAGTCTGGGCAACATAGTGAAACTTTGTCTATACAAAAAAAAGTTTTTAAAAGTTAGCTGGTGTAGTGGTGCGGATCTATAGCTCTAGCAGTTTGGGAGATTGAGGTGGGAGAATTGCTTAAGCCTAGTAATTGGCGATTGCAGTGAGTATGATTGTGCCCTGCAGTTCAGCCTGAGTGACAAAGTTAAACCCAGTCTCTCAGAAAAAAAAAGAAAGAAAGAAAAACAGTCCAACCTTGTGTATCACTTTGCATGTGTATGAGTAAAGCTGTGGCATTGTATCTGTTGAGCCAGAGTATATGTGTTTATAACTTGGAGAGATGCTGCCAGAATTTCCACGGTGTCATTTTTACTAATGATTTTTAGAGATGCTTATTTCCACAGAGCCTCTCTCATTACAATACGCTATCTTATTAAGACGTTTGACTATCTTTTCAAGTATTTATATTTCTGTGAACTACCTATTCCTGCTCAGTACCTACTATTCTATTGAGTTGTCTTTTTGATTTATAATATAAAAATTTATTAGGATTCATGTGTCAACGAAAGTAACTTTTTATGATTTTTAGCCTCAAAAATTTTTCTTGGTTTGTCATTTGACCTTGTTTGTTGAGATTTTTTCTATACAGACAGGTTTATAGGTAGTCAGAGTTATCTATCGGTTATCATTTGGGTTTTATGTCAAAGTTAAAAAGTTTCTCACTCTTAAGTTTTATAAAGGAATTTACCTGTAGTTTCTTTTAGTTTTCTTCTAGTACCATTTTAGCTTTATTTTCTCCTTTAAATCTTTTGATCTGTTTGGAATTTATCCTTATAAAAGGTGTGAGTATGAATCCAGCTTCATTTTTTTTCTGAATGGATCTACATGGTGGCAACATCATTAATTAATGATCTACCTTTAATTCTTTGGATTGAGGGACAGCTTAGGGGGAGGTCCTGTATCCTCATGAAATTTTCTCTGTGGATATATCGATTAGGTATAGGTTGGGAGTTAATATATAATCTTTTTGACTACTTCATATTAAAGGTTTTTTTTTTGTTTCATTTATTTTATTGATCGCTTCTCGGCCTTTTGGCTAAGATCAAGTGTAGTATCTGTTCTTATCATTTATTTTATTGAACAAGGTAGTTGGGTCAGTTGCTACCAGCCAATTTTGATAAATCTATTATTCATATTTTTTTCTTTTTAAAAAAAATTTCTTAGGGGAGTCTTATGTTTCATAAACTGAGACCTGTCGATCAACTGAGGCATCTTCTTGTGAGTAATGTGGGTGGAGATGGAGAAGAAATTGAAAGATTCTTTAAATTACATCAGGTAATTACTTACACTTTTTAAAAAATGTGATGATATTTTAAGTAGTGCAACAGGGTGACTACATTATGTAATTCTACATTAATTGGGACTAAAATACTGCAATAAACAGATAATTTTAACAATATTGCTTTCTTTGCCTAGTCAAATGTATACCAACATTTGAAAGCAGGATTAATATGGTACAAATATTTTAGTAATCTCAGGGTTTTATTCTCTGTTGTTGATAAATTTTTACATTAAAGTTAGTATACTAGTAAGAGTTTGATGTTCAAGTTACATGATAAATGCATTTTTATAAAAAGCACAAAACATTTATGTATAAGTCCTTTTTTGTTCAATTGTTTGTTTGGCTTAATGACTTGAGGCAAAAACTTGAGGCAACAGTATGGAGACCAAAACTATAACTAGAATTGAAGAGGTAAAATTGGGAGGGGTTAGTTTATAATATCACATCAAAGTTAGGTATACATACCCTTTGGATTCAAACCACCCGTGTTAAAAATTTCAGCTCTACCACAGGGGTAAATTACTTGAATTTTCTGTGCTTGAGTTTCCTTCTATGTGAAGCACGCATTGCGTTATAATAAGTAAGTGACATGAAGGTTAACATATGCTGAACTCTTAAATTAGTGCCTGACACATGATGGGTGCTCAATATATTTTAGCATTTACTTTTATTTTCTAAAAAGTAGGAAGTTACAAGAAGAAAATTGGAGAAGACAAGAAGATCATTTGAGCCCAGAAGTTTGAGGTTACTATGAGATATGATGCCATGGCACTCTACCAAGGGCAACATAGTGAGACTCTGTCTCAAAACAAAAACAAAACAGAAAAAAAGAAAATTGGAGAAATAAACCAGGAACAAAATTAGAATCTAGATAAAAAGAGAGCATTCTTTAAGACTAGCACTTGTGATAAACTTTAACACCATTAGTATTCTTTAATGAGCATCTGTTATGTGCTAGGTACAGATTTAAACACTGGACACACAACTGCAAATAAAACTTTTAAAATGTTATTTTTAATATAGGGAAGATATTCTTCTTTTTACAGGAAGACCAGGCTTGTGCAACTTGCCTTATTCTTGCTTGCTCCACTGCTGCCTGTGATAGAGAAGTATCGGCTTGGGCAACTCGGGCTTTCTTCAGGTATATGTCAGGGATTTTTTGCTTCTAGGCCACTTTTTAAAGTGGTTTCGATATCAGTGTGATTGTTAATGGCCTTGCCAAATAGTTGTGACTGTAGACAAAGTACTAAAATGTATTTTTCAAAATGATAAAATCATGGAAGCAGTTAGATAAACATAATTCTGTTCTCTAACTTCTTTTCTAGTCTTCTTTCTACCTCAGTTACAATCTCACTTCTTTTTCACTTCCTCGAATATTATATCAGTTATGCGTATCGTTGGTTTTTTTTTTTTTTTTTTCTTTAGAGACAGAGTCTCACTTTATTACCCTCGGTAGAGTGCAGTGGTGTCACAGCTCACAGCAACTTCCAACTCCTGGGCTTAGGCAATTCTCTTGCCTCAGCCTCCCGAGTAGCTGGCACTGCAGGTGCCCACCACAATGCCCAGCTATTTTGTTGTTGCAGTTTGACCGGGACTGGGTTCGAATCCGCCACCCTCAGTGTATGGGACTGGTGCCCATCCACTGAGCCACAGGCGCTGCCCTGTATCGTTGGTGTTCAGGGATTCTGAATCACTTTAAGGAAACTTGGTGTCAAAGAGATATTTTTATTTGGAAAATATTAGCTAAGAAGTTGAAATGTGATTTTTGTGTGTGTGTGTGTGTATGTGTGTTGCAGTTTGGCTGGGGCCAGGTTTGAACCTGCCACCCTCGGTATATGGGGCTGGTGCCCTACTCACTGAGCCAGAGGCGCTGCCCCGTGATTTTTTTTTTTATAAAATGTTTTTTAAAGTATTGTCTAACTATAACCTACTATGAAAATTTTAATGGCATTTATTCCTTAAGTAAACACCATGCATTGCTAATCTTTTTTAAAAAGAAGTTAACAGAGTCCCTTATAATTCTTCCTGGTGGCAATTTCAATTCAACATTTATTGCATAAATAGAGGCTGTCTCTGGGTTATGAATGAGATAGGTTCTGTAGGTTTGTTTTTAAGTTGAATTTATAGGTAATTTAGAACAGGTACTTTACCTATTACCTATAATAGCCTCAGTAAGTGTGAATTATACATCAGTTGGATGTTTGTAACTCAAGGACTACCTGTATTTATTATGTATCTTGTGTATATATTTTCACTGTCAGTATAATATAGTCTGCAATGTTTACAGTATTTATTTGGAAGCTAATCAGGACTAGGAACAAACCATCCAGCTTTTGAGATGGATGGTTTCACAGAATAAACTCAGCCTCTGTTGTCATCAACTAGGTACGGTGGTGAAGCGCAGATGAGATTTCCAACCACTCTGCCCCCTCCAAGTAATGTTGGTCCTATCTTGGGGTCTCCTGTCTATTCTAGTGAGTATGACCAATGGAAATGAAATTGTTTATAGTCATCTGAATTGTAGAAACTTTCTGGCATATTTTAATCAATAAACCTTTCATTATGTTTTATTTACGGTACTGTTTTATTGGTGAATAAGTCTACAGATCCTGACTCTTTAAAGTGACAATATATTGGCTCGGCGCCTGTGGCTCAAGCGGCTAAGGTGCCAGCCACATACACCTGAGCTGGTGGGTTCGAATCCAGCCCAGGCCCTCCAAACAATGACGGCTGCAGTCTAAAAATAGCCGGGCGTTGTGGTGGGCGCTGTGGTCCCAGCTACATGGGAGGCTGAGGGAAGAGAATTGCCCAGGAGTTGGAGGTTGCTGTAAGCGGTAATGCCACGGCACTCGACTTAGGACGACAGCTTAAGGCTCTGTCTCAAAAATAAAAAAAAGTGACACTATGTTGATATTGAATTCTTTTCTTTTCTTTCTTTCTTTTTTTTTTTTTTGCAGTTTTTGGCTGGGACTGGGTTTGAACCCACCACCTCTGGCATATGGGGCCGGCGCCCTACTCCTTTGAGCCACAGGCACCGCCCTAATGTTGAATTCTTTTTTTTTTTTTTTTTCCCTAATGTTGAATTCTTAATGTGTACTAGGAAGAAAAATAAGTATCCAATAGTATTTAGAGAACTCTTTTGGTATTTATTCAAATGGTAAGACGTGAATGATTTAATAACAAACTCTCACATCAGTGTTTTCCAAAAGTGGAGTTACTAGAATGTTACTGGGAAATGAGATAAGTCTCTAATTTTTTAATATATTGTGGGTAGTATCACTTCTTCTTATGCTTAGAAATGGCTTCTGTGTGCCTAATTTTGATCAGACTGAAAAGATTGGGAGGGAGGTTGTTTTATAAATCTTTTTTTCTTGAGACAGAGTCTCACTTTGTCACCTTTGGTAGAGTGCTGTGGTGTCATAGCTAACAGCAACGTCAAGCTCTTGGGCTCAAGCGATCCTCTTGTGTCAGCCTCCCACGTAGCTGGGACTACGGGCACAGCTCCTGGCTATTTTTAGTAGAGAGGGGGTCTTGCTCTTATTTAGGCTGGTCTCTAACTCTTGATCTCAGACCATCCACCAAAAGTGCTCAGGATTACAGGCGTGAGCCACCGCACACAGCTCTGTATTATAAATATTCATATTTTTTCTTTTTTTAGGTTCTCCTATTCCTAGTGGTAGTCCTTATCCAAATCCATCCTTTTTGGGAACACCATCTCAAGGTATGTTTTTTTCTTTGATTGCTACTAATGTTCTTTTTAAAGAGCTAGCATTGTGAGTTATCCTTAATGCTTAGTGTGAAGATTAACTTGCCCTATTCCCTTGAAAATAAATGTCATTTAATAGAAGTGACATCCAAGCAGATACTGGTATTTGGTCATGAATGCCTTTACGAGCTCCGGTAATAGTGTGCCTGGAAAGCCCCTTATTTGGGTATCAAGATTTAATTTGGGCCTGAAATATGCATAATTCTTTTTTTCCTCTCAGAATGAGGAACAGTGAGTTTTCTTTCTGTTTTGTTTTGCATTGTCAATATTTGAAAGTCTACCTAGACCAACACTCAAGTCTAAGTCTGTCTTATTAAGGACAACCAAATTAAATATTTATTCTGTTATTTGTGTAAATATTTTCACCTTTGCGTGCAGATACAATAATCTTGCGTTATTGAGAATTTTGAATTTTTAAGGTTATATTTGTATGTATGTACAAGGTATACAGCCTCCTGCCATGTCAACTCCAGTGTCTGCTATGGGAAACCCAGCAAGTATGAGTTGTATGACTGGACCAGAGATTGTGTACTCTGGGAAACACAATGGTATTTGCATTTACTTTTCTCGAATCATGGGGTAAGTTTTTTTATGGAATGATTAACTATTGCTTACCTTGTGCTATTTTTAATAAATGTCTTTAACTCTAAATTTGGGACATCACTTATTCCTATTAAATTTTATTTGTAGTTTTAGCTCACTTGTACATTGATAAGACTATTTCCTATCATTATACTTTTTATTATCTAACTATATTCACTGCTGTGTTTTATTTCTCTCACTTACCCTCTTTCTTTCTCTCTCTTTCTGTCTATATGTGTGTGGGTAGCATTACAATATAGCTGATCCTTGAACAACACAGGGGTTGGAGCAATGACTCCCTGCATAGTTGAAAATCCACTTATAACTTCAACTCCCCTAAACCTAAACTGTCAATTCACACATATTTTGGACTGAGCACAGTGCAGACCCCTATAATCTGAGCACTTTGAGAGGCCAAGGTGAGAGGATCACTTGAGGCTAGGAGTTTGAGACCAGCCTAAGCAGCATAATGAGACCCTGCCTGTACCAAAAATAAAAATAAAATTAGCCAGGCATGTTGATATGTGTAGTCCCAGCTCCTCAGGAGGCTGAGGTGAGAGGGTCACTTGAGCCTAGGAGTTTAAGGCCTCAGTGAGCTATGAGTGTGCCAGTGTACTCCAGGCTAGGTGAAAGAGTGAGACTGTCTCCAAAAAAAAAAGCAAAAACAAAAAACAGCCCACATATTTTGTTTGTTGTATGTTTTATATTCGGTGTTCTTAAAGCTATAGAAAACAAAATGAAAATCGTGAGGAAAAGAAATACATTTACTATTTACTAAGTGGAAGTAGATCATTATAAAAGTCTTCACCTACATCGTCATAAGACTGAGTAGGCTAAGGGGGAGGAGAAAGAGACAGGATTGGTTTTGCTGTATTAGGAGTAGCAACTGTGGAAGAAAATCCACATAGAAGTGGACTTGTGCAGTTTAAACCTGCATTGTTCAAAGGTCAACTGTGTGTCTTTTATATATTAAAATATAGTATTACAGACCTCCCCATAACGCAGTGATGCGTTTATTGGGCTATTCTGGTTTTGCTCAGCTCATTGGTCTAGTTTTGAAGTTAAAGAGACTCTGTTTATTTTGGCTAGTCTCAGATGTTTACGGTCGTGTTTGTCAGCTGGTCTAGAATGGCCTCAGCTGAGGCTGCTGGTTTGTCCTTCACATGATCTCTCATCCTCCAGCAGGCTGGCCATTATTAACTTGGTGGTGAGAGAGTTCCATGAGAAAAAGTAGAAATTTATAAAACCTCTTTATTCTTAGGCTCAGAATTGGCCCACCATTCCCTTTTCTGTCTCATGCTTTGGCCACAGAGAAGTCTTAAGGCCAACCCAGATTTAAAAGGTAGGAAGTAGATTCCTCTTTTTATGAGAGTGGCATTAAAGTCACATTGCAAAAGGGATAGTTACAAGAAGAGAGAAAGAATTTCAGTCATGTTTTGCAATCAGTCTACTATATCATCTAATTAGCTATCATGTCTGGTACACGTAGATATTTTCCTTAGATTTGAGATGTATGATTTCATTCATATCGTTTGCTAAAAATGTGAAACTGCCAACCTTTATAAATTTATATATTTTTCATTATCAGCTCCCTGTTTTAAATTTCTTACCCAGAGGTTTCTGTGTTTTCTTCAGTAGTGTTTTGTTATCTCAACTAACTTAGGTATATCAGGTATGAAAATGTTCCTGTTTTCTATTCTTCCAGATAACTTAGTAAAATGTTAAATGAAATGAGTGCTATTTTAAAAAACTAAATAAAGCCATTAAGTTCCTACAGATGTAAATTTATAACATAATGTAATGCTTTTATTTCTTTACCACACAGTCATCAAAACATTTTTTTTATTCCAGAAACATTTGGGATGCTAGCTTAGTTGTGGAGAGAGTATTTAAGAGTGGCAACAGAGAGATCACTGCAGTAAGTGTATATGCTATTATTCTCTCTTTGTGGTTACACATAGAATATTAATGGATAGTTAGATTATTTATTGTAACTTTTCTTTATGTTAACTCAAACCTTAATGATTATTCTTTCATGTACAGGTTTGTGTTATTGTCTAATAAACTGCCCTCTGGATTAAATCTTAGCTCTGCTTACTTATCAGACATTAGCAAATTTCTTACTTAACATTTCAGGGTGGCGCCTGTGGCTCAGTGGGTAGGGTACAGGTCCTATATACCAAGGGTGGAGGGTTCGAAATGAACCCTGGCCA
Source organism: Perodicticus potto (assembly GCA_963574655.1). Lineage (NCBI taxonomy): Eukaryota > Metazoa > Chordata > Mammalia > Primates > Lorisidae > Perodicticus > Perodicticus potto. The sequence goes on along the minus strand of CAUYRH010141816.1, from coordinate 7,953 downwards.
AACTGCAAGAGCAAAAAAAATAGCCGGGTATTCTGGCAGGCACCTGTTGTCCTAGCTATTTGGGAGGCTGAGGCAAGAGAATCGCCTAAGCCCAGGAGTTAGAAGTTGCTGTGAGCTGTGACACCATAGCACTCTACTAGGGCAATAAAGTGAGACTCTGTCTCTAAAAAAAAAAAAAAATTTCAGAGCCTAATAACTCATTGTAAAATGAGAATAATAGATCTCCCTTATAAGTTTGTTGTGAAGAGTAAATCGTGCTAGTACTTAATATTGCTTAAAATTTTCTCTTTTAGGGAAGCGCCTGTGTCCCAAAGGAGTACAGTGCCAGCCTCATATGCTGGAGGGGGCAGGTTCAAACCCAGCCCTGGCCAAAAACTGCAAAAAAAAAAAAAAAAAAAATTTTTTTTTTTTTTCTATTTAATACTTTGGCTTACACGTGCAAAAACACCACAGACCTAGCACTAATTTTCATGAATTGGCATACTTTGCAGATTGCTTTAAGAGACCATGTTGTAGAAATTTGTTTTATTACTAATACAGATTTTTAAAAGATCTTGAATATGAATGTAATTTATTTTAAGCTTTGTTCTTGATAAAATGAAAATATGCCAAATACGTTTTTGACTATGATACCCTTTTACAGTTGACATTTGCCTAACATCATGCATATATATGATTCTTTTTACATGATATTTAAAAACATGCGAAACTAATCTATAGTGATAAAAGTATGGAAAGTGGTTACTTCAGAGATAGAACAAGCTGATGACTAGAAAGGGACATTAGAAAACTTTCTTGGAGTTGAAAATATGCTACATCTTAGTCTGGCGGTGACTATATAAAAATGTAAGAAGAAATCAAAATGTTTATATTTGTATTTTCTTATATATAAATTGCCAATCTTACTAGAGTAGAAAGGGAGGAATGTAGGTATTCACTATTGTTTGTAAAGGTAGAGAACCTCAAAAATAATATTGTTCATATTCAGTTGTAGCTATACAGAGTATGTGTTTTAAAACCTTTGAAAATTTTTTCATTTGTGCAGGTTGAAAGCAGTGTTCCCTGCCAGCTGCTAGAGTCAGTGCTACAGGAACTGAAAGGTTTGCAGGAATTTCTAGACAGAAATTCCCAATTTGCAGGAGGACCATTAGGAAATCCAAAGTAAGAATAAGTAGGGTTTATTTATTCATTTTTTCTTTTTGGTTGAGATATAATTTACATACCATAAAATTCATCCTTTTCAAGTGTACAGTTGAATGGCTTTTAGTATATTCACAAAGTTATATAACCATCCTTGCCATCTAATTCTAAATTGTTTTTATAGCATCTAAAAGAAACCCTGTGTCCAATTAACAGCCACTCCTCATTTCCCCCCTTATAGTCACTAATCTACTTTCAATCCCAATGGATCTGCCAATGCTGGGTATTTATATAAGTGGAAATGTGTATTATATGACCTATATTGGTTGTCTCTTTTCCTGAGCATAATTGTGTTCAAAGTTTGAATGTTGTAGCGTGTGTCAGTACTTCATTTTATTTCTAAGTTCATCAGTTGATAAGACATTTGGCTTGTTTTAGCTTTTGGCTATTAAGATTAATGTTTATAAACAATACATTGAATCCCATAATGGCATAAATGTATTCATGATCTATGTATAAATGACTTAATAAAAAAATACTAATTAAAAAAAAAAAAAGAATAGGGCGGCTCCTGTGGCTCAGTGGGCAGGGCGCCGGCCCCATATATCAAGGGTGGCGGGTTCAAACCTGGCCCCAGCCAAACTACAACAAAAAAAAAATAGCTGGGTGTTGTGGCGGGCGTCTGTAGTCCCAGCTACTCGGGAGGCTGAGGCAAGGGAATCGCCTAAGCCCAGGAGTTGGAGGTTGCTGTGAGCTGTGTGACACCACGGCACTCTACCGAGGGCAATAAAGTGAGACTCTGTCTCTACAAAAAAAAGAATAGTCTTATATAATCATTCCCATGTAATTTTTATGTGCATATATGTTTAGAGGGGACTTTTTAATTAATAAAGTGATAATGGACTTTCATTTCAAAATCTTGTCACATCACTTCCCAGAATTCTTAATGAGGTATTGCCATATAATATTCTTAAAGTATAGATAAATATACATTTCCTTAAAAACAAAAATAGAGTCTATGTAGTTATACTTTTACACAGAATTTTGTATACTCAGTATATGCTTTAGAATGTTTTGAAACAGTGAAAAAAACTTGATTTTACTTTTCTAACAATTACATACTATTCATTTATTTATTATGGGAGTAATTTATGGTGCAACTTCTTATTAATAATTAGGTTGTTTCTCTTTCTTGATTTTAGAAACAGGGTGTAGTGATTACCCTTCTTTATATATGTAGTATAGTTATATAGTGATCGTCAGATGATTTTCTTTAGAAGGAGGATTATTGGACCTGAGACCCATTTAAAATGGTAATATGTAATATTTTGTTGTCTCCTGAGAAGGCTGTACCAATTTTTAAAATTTATTCTCTGGAATACTTTAACTGTATAATAAATGACATGTAACTTTTTGTTGTTGTTATTCTTGCTCTGTTGCCTGGGTATCATAGCTCACAGCAACCTCAAATTCTTGAGCTCAAGTGACCCTCCTGCCTCACTTTCCCAAGTGGCTAAAACTACAGGTCCACATTATCAGGCCCAGCTAATTTTTGTATTTTTTGTAGAGACAGGGTCTTGCTTTGTTGCTTGGGATGGTCTCTGAATTCCTGGCCTCAAGCAGTTCTCTTCTCTTGGCTTCCGTTAAGTGTGAGGATTATAGGCAATGAACCACTGCCATACCTGGAGTCATTGTCTTTTAATTAGGAAAATTTAACCCAGACCCATTTTATTAGAGTTAGGTTAATATTTGATCTTTTTCTCACTGTTGTGAATTTTTGCTTTTGTTTTTCTACCCTTTCCTATCCCCTTATTTTATTGCCTTGATCAGGCCTCTCCACAGCTTAAAAACCAGTTAAGGAGTTCTACACATGATTTTTCTCCCTCCAGTACTTAAATTCTGATAAACATACATCTCAGTCAGCATTAATAATTTAATAAAATCTCTTAGCTTACTTCTTATCCCCAGTAGTCCATGACTTTCTTTCTCAAAATCACCTGGAAATTAATGTTTGAGAAACTTTAGTACTTTTTTTTCTTTTCTAATATTATGCTTTTCTATTAATACTTCCTATAAGCAGCTCACTTAATTTTACAATAACATCTACAATTATTTGTTAATTTTTAACCTGCTACTTATTACTTTCTCTTTGCAAATTTCAGTTGGTTTTTTCCCATTGAATTGTTTTTTTTTTTTTTTTGAGTCAGAGTCTCACTTGTCACCTCGTAGAGTGCCATGGCATCACAGCTCACAGCAACCTCAAACTCTTGGGCTAAAGCGATTCTCTTGCTTCAGCCTCCCAAATAGCTGGGATTAAAGGTGCCTGCCCTAATGGCTGGCCATTTTTTTTGTTGCAGTTGTCATCATTGTCGTTTACCTGGCCTAGGCTGGTTTTTTTTTTTTTTTTTTTTTTTTTTAATCATGGTTTCTAAAATTAAATCATAACTGTGTACCTTAATGCAATCATGGGGTACAACGTGCTGGTTTCATATACAATCTGAAATATTTTCATCAAACTGGTTAACATAAAATTCATGCCATTTTCTTAGTTATTGTGTTAAGACCTTTATATTCTGCATTCAGTAACTTTCACCTGTACTCTGGGCAGGGTTTGAACCTGCCAGCCTGGGTGTATGTGGCTGGCACCCTACCCACCGAGATATGGCACTGCCCTGCCCATTGATTTTTTTTTTTGGATTTTGAAATGTAAACCTATCCTCTGCAAATAGGGGTAGTTTTACCTTTCCTTTCCAATTCTAGTTGCTTTCTTCAAAGGCTAATACCTCTATCAGTATTAAATAGTAGTGGAGGTGGCACCTGTGGCTCAGTGAGTAGGGTGCCGGCCCAATATACATAGGGTGGTGGGTTCAATCTCAGCTCTGGCCAAACTGCAACAAAAAAATAGCTGGGCATTGTGGCGGGCATCTGTAGTCCCAGCTTCGGGAGGCTGAGAAAAGAGAATTGCCTAAAACCAAGAGCTGGAGGTTGCTGTGAGCTGTGACACCATGGCACTCTACCGAGGGTGACAAAGTGAGACTCTGTCTCTAAAAAAAAAACAAAATTGTAGTGGAGACATAGCAAGCATCCTTGTCTTATTCATGACTTTAATGGTAAATAAAGTTTGTAATGTTTCCTCATTAAGGAAGATGCCAAGATACAAGATGGATAGTTATGTCAAGGAAGTGTCCATCCATTTTTATTTTATTGTGCATTTTTTTTTGTTATTAAATCATATCTGTCTACATTAATGCAATCATGGAATACAATGTGCTGGTTTCATATACAATCTGAAATATTTTCATCAAACTGTTTAACATAGCCTTCATGGCATTTTTTTAGTTATTCCGTTAAGACATTTATATTCTGCATTTAGTAAGGGTTTCACCTGTACCCTTCTAAGATGCACCATAGGTGTGGTCCCACCAATTACCCTTCGTCTACCCATCATCTCCTCCCCTCCCTTGCCCCTTTCCCCATATTCTTGTGCTATAACTGGGTTACAGCCTTCATATGAAAGGTATAAATTAGTTTCATAGTAGGGCTGAGTACATTGGATACTTTTTCTTCCATTCTTGAGATAGTTTGCTAAGAAGAATATGTCCCAGCTCCATCCATGTAAACATCAAAGAGGTAAAGTCTCCATCTTTCCTTAAGGCTGCATAGTATTCCATGGTGTACATATACCACAATTTATTAATCCATTCGTGGGTCGATGGGCACTTGGGCTTCTTCTATGACTTAGCAATTATGAATTGGGCTGCAATAAACATTCTGGTGCAAATATCTGTGTCATAATGTGATTTTTGGTCTTCTGGGTATATACCTAGAAGAGGAATTACAGGATCGAATGACAGGTCTCTTTTTAGATCTCTAAGTATTCTCCAAACATCTTTCCAAAAGGAACATATCAGTTTGCATTCCCATCAGCAATGCGGAAGTGTTCCCTTTTCTCCACATCCACGCCAGCATCTCTGGTTTTGGGATTTTGTGACGTGGGCTAATCTTACTGGAGTTAGATGATATCTCAAGGAAGTTTTGATTTGCATTTCTCTGATGATTAAGGATGATGAGCATTTTTTCATGTGCTTGTAGGCCATGTACCTGTCTTCTTTAGAGAAGTTTCTCTTCAAGTCCTTTTCGCACCCTGAGATGGGATCACTTGTTCTTTTGTTGCTAGTATGTTTCAGTTCTCTGTGGATTCTGGTTATTAAACCTTTGTCGGAGGAAGTACCTGCAAATATTTTCTCCCAATCTGAGGGCTATCTGCTTGCTTTACTTACTGTGTTCTTGGCTGCGCAGAAGCTTTTTAGTTTGATCAGGTCCCAGTAGTGTATTTTTGATCCTGCTTCAATTGCCCGGGGAGTCCTCCTCATAAAATATTCGCCCAGGCTGATTCCTTCAAGAGTTTTCCCTGCACTTTGCTTTAGTATTTTTATAGTTTCATGTCTTAAGTTGAAATCTATAATCCAATGAGATTCTATCTTAGTTAGTGGTGAAAGGTGTGGTCAGTTTCAGTCTTCTACAGGTGGCCAGCCAGTTCACCCAGCACCATTTGTTAAATAGGGAATCTTTTCCCCATTGAATGTTTTTCATTGGCTTGTCAAAGATCAAATAACGGTAAGTAGCTGGGTTCATGTCTTGGTTTTCTATTCTGTTCCTTACATCTACCTCTCTGTTTTTGTGCCAGTACCATGCTGTCTTGATCACTATCAATTTATTGTATAGTCTGAGGTCTGGTAGTGTGATTCCTCCTGCTTTGTTTTTATTTCTGAGTAATGTCTTGGCTATTTGAGGTTTTTTCTGATTCCATATAAAATGAAGTATTATTTTTTCGAGATCTTTAAAGTATGACAATGGAGCTTTAATAGTGTTTTCATTAAAATTGTATATTGCTTTGAGTAGTGTGGACATTTTAACAATGTTGATTATTCTCAGCCATGAGCATGGAAAGTTTTTCCATTTGTTAACATCTTCAGCTATTCCATTTCTTAGAGTTTCATAGTTCTCTTTATAGAGATCTTTCACTTTTTTTGTTAGGTAAACTCCCAAATATTTCATCTTCTTTGACACTACTGTGAATGGAATATAGTCCTTGACTGTTTTTTCAGCTCGGCTATTGTTGGTATATGTAAAGGCTACAGATTTATGAGTGTTGATTTTGTAATCTGAGACATTGCTGTATTTCTTGATCACTTCTAAGAGTTTTGTAGTAGAATCCCTGGTGTTTTACTGATACACAATCATATCATCTGTGAAGAGTGAAAGTTTGATATCTTCTGACTCTATATGGATACCCTTGATTGCCTTTTCTTCCTAATTGCAATGGCTAAAACTTCCATTACAATGTTAAAGAGCATTTGGAAGGATGTTTGGAGAATACTTAGAGTTCTAAAAATAGACCTGCCATTTGATCCTATAATTCCTTTACTGGGTATATATCCAGAAAACCAAAAATCACCTCATAGTAAAGATATCTGTACCAGAATGTTTATTGCAGCCCAATTCATAATTGCTAAGTTGTGGAAGAAGCCCAAGAAGCCCAAAGGCACTTGGGCTTCTTCCACGGCTTAGCAATTATGAATGGATTAATAAACTGTGGTACATGTATACCATGGAATACTATGCAGCCTTAAAGAAAGATGGAGACTTTACCTCTTTGATGTTTCAATGGATGGAGCTGGAACATAGTCTTCTTAGCAGAGTATCTCAAGAATGGAAGAAAAAGTATCCAATGTACTCAGCCCTACTATGAAACTAATTTATAACTTTCATATGAAGGCTAAAACCCACTTATAGCACAAGATGGGGAAAAGGGCAAGGGAGCGGGGAAGATGGGTGGAGGAAGGGCGATTGGTGGGATCACACCTACGGTGCATCTTAGAAAGGTACAGGTGAAACTTACTAAATGCAGAATATAAATGTCTTCATGTAGTAATTAAGAAAATGCCATGAAGGCTATGTTAAACAGTTCAATGAAAATATTTCAGATTGTATATTAAGTCAGTACATTGTGCCCCATGATTGCACTAATGTACACAATTATGATTGAATAAAAATAAAAAAAATTTAAAAAAACCAAAAACCATGTTAAAGAGCAGTGGAGACAAAGAGCAACTTTTCCTGGTTCGTGATCTGAGTGGAAATGATTTCAATTTAACTCCTTTCCATACAATATTGGCTGTGAGTTTGCTGTAGATGGCCTCTATCAGTTTAAGAAATGTCTCTTCTATACCAAGTTTCTTTTTTTTTTTTTGACAAAGAAAAATTTTATTATATTCCATAGTTACATGGCATTCCAAAAATGGAACACTAGGAAAACCACTCCTACATTGTACATAATGTATAAAATCAGGTTTCTTTTCTTTTCTTTCTTTCTTTTTTTGAGACAGTCTCATTTTCTCACCCTTGGTAGAGTGCCATGGGGTTATAGCTCACAGCACCTCAGAACTCTTGGGCTCAGGTGATTCTCTTGTCTCAGCCTCCTAAGTAGCTGGAACTATAGGCACCCACCACAACACCCAGCTATTTTTTTTTCTTTGTTTTGTTTAGTAGGCCCTGGGCTGGTTTGAACCCACCAGCCTCAGTACATATGGCCGGAGCCCTAACTACTGACCTATGGGTACTGAGCCCTGTTTTTTTGTTTGTTTGTTTGTTTTTTTGAGACATAGTCTCACTGTGTCACCCTTGGTAGAGTGCCATAGTGGCACAGCTCACAGCAATCTCAAACTCTTGGGCTCAAGTGATTCTCTTGCCTCAGCCTCCCAAGGAGGTGGGACTACAGGCTCCTACCACAATGCCTGGCTATTTTTTTTT
>CAUYRH010141814.1:0-13051 GCA_963574655.1 Perodicticus potto | reverse complement strand
GCTGTCACCCTGGATAGAGTGCCGTGGCATCACAGCTCACAGCAACCTCCAATTCCTGGGCTCAAGCAAGTCTCCTGCCTCTGCCTCCCAAGTAGCTGGGACTACAGGCGCCCACCACAACGCCCGGCCATTTTTTTTTTTGGTTGCAGCCGTCATTGTTGTTTGGCGGGCCCGGGCTGGATTTGAACCCGCCAGCTCAGGTGTACGTGGCTGGCGCCTTAGCCCGCTGAGCCACAGGCGCCGAGCCTAAAATGTGGTTTTTAGAATTATACATCAGTCAGGATGAATGAACAGCAGTAACATGCAATGGCAGGATGAATCATACCAATATAATATTTGCTGAACACAATGCCCAAAGGGTTATATATAGTAAGATATACTTTTTCTGTTTGAGATATAATTCACCCTAAAATTCAGTGAGTTCTGGTAGAGTCACAGAATAGTGCAACCATTGCTACTGTTAATTGCAGAATATTTTCAACCTTCCAGAAGAAACCCTGTATTTATTAGCAGTTGCTCCTTATTCTTCCTTCCCAACCCCTGGAAACCAATAATTTTCTGTTGCTATAGATTAGCGTATAATGGACATTTTGTAGAAAAGGAATCCTGTGGCCTTTTGTGACTGGCTTCTTTTCATTAAGCGTAATGTTTCCCTGTTGCATGTTGTAGTATGCATCCGTACTTTCTTCCTTTTTATGGCTGAATAATATTCCTTTGTATGCATATGCTGCAATTTGATTCCAGCACCATTTGTTGAAAAGACTGTTCTTTCTCTATTGAATTGTCTCCACTGTTGAAAATCAATTGACCACAGGGTGAAGATTTATTCCTGGAATCCGAGTCTATCCCTTTGGTTCATACTGCTATCCTTATGCCTGTTTTTGTACTTTGGCTTTGTAGTAAGTTTTAAGACATTCATGGATTTGATTTTCTAACATTTTGGTGAGGACTTTTGCTTCATTGTTCCTGAACATTGGTTGGTAGATTTCTTTTTTGTATCTTCTGTTGAATTTTGGTATCTAGGTAATGCTGGCTTCAAATGAGCTGGGAAGTGTTTCTTTGTCTTTTGTTTTCTGGAGGAGATTTTATAGCATTGGGCCTGGACATTTTTTTACAGATTATTTTTTTAACTACAAATTCAGTTTCTTTTTATTCTGGTTATCTATTTCATCTTGTGGAAAAAATATTTTGGCTCATGGGGTTTTGATGATTTGTAGTTTTTGAGGAATTGGTCAGTTTTATCTATTGGGACGTCCAACCTGCAGCCTGCAGGCTGCCTGCAAATTATTTGAGGCCTGTGGTGTCAGATATTGTAAAAATTATGCGCAGACCTTTTTGTGCTCCTCAGCTTTCATTAGCGTTTGTGTTTTTAATGTGTGGCCCAAGACAACTCTTCCAATGTGTGGCAAAGAAAAAGAGACTGGACACCCCTGAAAGTTGTTCTGTTGAAATACATATAGAACAGGTTTGTTCATAGTATTTCCATAGTATTTCTTTTATTGTCCATGGGTTCTGTAGTAATTAGTCCTTCCCTCTTTCATTAGTGATTTTGGTATTTTGTGCTTTCTCTGTTTTTTTTTCTTTCTTATCTTTTTTTGGTCCATCTTATCAATTTTATTGCTATTTTTAAAGAACCAGCTTTTGGTTTCATTGATTTGTCTCTTAGTGAATTCTTGTTTCATTCCAATGTGGCTAATATAGTCTGTACAATTTTAATACTTTCAAATTTGTTAATGTTTGTTTTAATGGCCCAAGATATGGTCTTGTCTTGGTGCATGTTTCATGTGCATTTGAAAAGAATGTGCATTTGTTATTGTAGAGTGGAGCGTTCTGTCATATCAGATGTATCTAGTTGGTTGATGTTGCTCAGTCTTTGCATGTCCTTGTCACTACTTCTTCCATCCTCTTCAGTGAGCTTGTTTGATATAACTTTATTGTCATAGTCCTCTTTTCATTTTGGGATCCTCTGATTTTTAAAAAATTTGGATACATGAAAGTTCACTCTTCGTGTTGTAAAGTTTTATCATTGTTGACAAATGCGTGGCATCAGGTGTCTACCACCATAGTATCATACAGGATGGTCTCAGTGCCCTAAAGATTCCCCTGTGCTTCACCTACTCAAGTCTCCTCCACTTCCTCCACGCCTCTGGCAAGCACTGATCATTTTGCTCTCTCTGTGGTTTTCCTTAGAAGGTGATAAAGTTGGAACCATATAGTATGTAGCCCTTTTAGCCTTGTGGAATAAAAATGTGAAAATATGGCTTGATATTTCATCCTTCTTTTTTTTTTTTTTTTGCAGTTTTTGGTCGGGGCTAGGTTTGAACCTGCCACCTCTGGCATATGGGGCCAGCACCTTAGTCCATTGAGCCACAGGCACCGCCATTTTCATCCTTCTTATTGCTGGACACTGTTCTGTTTGTGGAAGTACTGTATTTTATTTATACCTTCACCTACTGAAGAGCATTTTTGTTGCTTTCAGCTTTTGGCAATAAATTCTTGTTATTGAGTTTTATGAGTTCTTTAAATAATTTTTATACAAAACACATGCTCTTTAATTATGTTTTGAAAATATTTTCTTTAACTCTGTGACCTTTTTATTCTCTTAATAATATCTTTTGCAGAGCAGTCAGTTTTGACAAAATCCAACTTACCAATTTTTTTTTTTTTTGGCCGGGGCTGGGTTTGAACCCACCACCTCTGGCCTATGGGACCGGTGCCCTACTTCTTTGAGCCACAGGTGCTGCCCCCCAACTTACCAATTTTTTATTTCATAGATTGTGTTTTCCAAACTCATTCATTCATTTTGGCTCTGGGCTTAGGACATTAAACAGCCTTTTCTGTGAACTTCCGGTTTCAATCCCTTTTAGATTTGAGAAACCTTGCTTACATTTTCAAAGCTAGGACTCTGGTCTCCTTTATACCTTGTAGGCTAAAGCTACGCCCTGGTTCTTTAAATGGGGTGAAATGAAGCTCCTGAATATGGTGATTGGGATCCACTGGAGACCGGATGTGTTTGAACAAACATACCTAGTGTAGGTCCACAGGATGAACTGCAGGAGGAAGGGGGTGGAGAGTTTTGAAATCACAGGGTCATTGGATTTTATTTGTTCATTAACATGGACAAAAATTTTGGCAGTTGAAGTGGGGAAAAGGGGTAGATGTGAGAGTAATTATGAGGAAGGAAATGACAGGGCTTGAAATTAAAGTTAGTATGTGAAGGAAATGATATTGGTTATCTCTAGATTCCGTATCTAAGGAAAGGCAGCGTGCCAGGGGTCCAGGTGGGAGGAAGTAGAGAGATGTGCTCACATTCATGGAAGTATTGATCTTAAAGATTATATCAGAATCATAAGAGTGTATAATCAGTTGTGCTAGTAGGATTAGATAGATCCTTTTGGGTATGGAACTGATAAACACAAAAATACGAAGATGCAGGTATTAGGACACAAGAAACATTGGCATGGAGTCATCTATTAGCAGGCCTAGGGAAACAGTTTATATTAATCTCAGTTTATGTATGTCCCATAAACTTTATGTGTATCCACATAAAATTTGGATTTTTTTTTTTTTTTTTTTTGCAGTTCAGCCGAGATTGGGTTTGAACCTGCCACCTTCGGTATATGGGGCCGGCGCCCTACTTGCTGAGCCACAAGCATTGCCCAAAATTTGGATTTTATATAATTTGAATTATAACTTGGTTGAAATGAAATGGCCTGATGTCTTAGTTCCCTAGTAGCTGACTCTTAGACATGGGTTTGAATGCATGTTTTTTGTTTTCAGAAGAAAAACCAATTAGGAAGAGTGGGAAGTGATATAGGAAAGGGAAGATAGCCAAGATAGCAAATAAAGCAAGTTGCCAGAGTGAGTAACTAAAGTTTATTCCCACTGGGAAACTCTAGGAGCCAAAGTAAAACATGTATCTTAGAGTTATAGTCCTTAAGGGGACAAGATAGCTGTCTACTGCCTCCATCCATCATGGGTTAAGATTGTTTCCAAGAGGTGGGAGATCTGTAGTATTTTATAGGCCTGCCATGCAGGGAACAGAATGGGCTCTAGCAGTTGGAGAACATCCTCAGGTGCTGTCAGTCCACGGGACAGGTTAGGGGACATGGGGCGTGCGTGCACCTTTGACTCCTTCCTTAATGTACTGCTATGCAGTTCCGGCATCTTCAATTCATTTTCTGTAGGTCATCATTTTATAAATTAATTTCAGGCTTACATGAGCAAGTTCAGCAGCATGTTAAGACTGGCTCTAGGTGTCCTTTTTGGAATGTTAAATTCTGAGTCACGGCGAGTGCCCTATATTAATAAATTTTTCTTTACCAGCCTTATGCTTGGCATCCAAGTGCAGCACTCTTAAGATCCATTCCCAGGTATGTTCTTCCAGTTCCTGCCAGTACATCTCTTCTGGCCCAGCAGCTGCTCTGTAAATCAATTGTTTCCATCCAAAAATAAGACATTGCCAAGACTTGACCATAGTTGTTAGCCTAGATGCAGTGAGGGCCGTAGGGACAGATCTTGAAGAGGGTGAACATCTTTTGAGGCATGCATCTCAAATGAGCCCTTTGCATAGTCTTTGGGCAGGGGAGACAGCCAGAACAGAGCTGCTTCTGGCCTTGAGGGCTGGGAGACTCTTGGCTAGACTGTGAATTCTATCTTCTTTGTGATTTACCTATTTGCACATTCAGAACTTGGGTGTGAATTTTAGCAGTCTGCTTTCAGGCAAAGAAATGCAGGTGCTGGCGACTAGAAAGTGGTCAGTTATACCTTAAAAGTAGTATGTGTCATTGACCTATTAAAAAACTTGGTTTGTTCAAAGAACAGATTTTTTTTTTAATATCAAAAGAGCACCCCCTCCCCCCCGCAATCTTTATAAAGCCATAAAGCCCTCTCGAATGAGAAAAAAAAGTAGTATGCATGATGAAATAAAGGTAGAGTCTGCTGCACCTGTTCAGGCCACAGATAATGTCAGTGTCATCTGACATTTGTATAGCTACTATTGAGTAATAAACTTTTTATTTATTTGTTTATTTATTACTACTTTGAGACAGAGTCTCACTTTGTCATCCCTGGTAGAGTGCCATGGCATCATAGCTCACAACAACCTTAAGCTCTTGTGCTCAAGTGATCCTCTTGCCTCATTCTCCTGAGTTGCTGAGACTACAGGTGGCTGCCACAACACTCGGCTATTTTTTTAGAGATGGGATATTGGTTCTTGGTCAGGCTGAGCTCCTGAGCTCAAGCAACCCATCTGTCCTGGCCTCCCAGAGTGCTAGGCATGAGCCACTGCTCCTGGCCAACAAACTTCTCTGACATTTGCTGTGAGTCCTCACAACAGTCCTGTGAGAAACATACTTGTGATCATCCCAGTTTTGCTTATGATGAGTATGATGAGTCCAAGACTCAGAAGGGTTAAGTAATTTATCCAGAGCCCAAGTGTTGGAGCTAGTATTTGAAATTTGGCTTAATTGACTTAATCACTCGTTATTCCACATTGCTTCCAAAAGATATCCACATCATGTCCATTTAACAAATGATGAACTTGAGATACAGAAATTGAGTGACAGGTGAATTTCAAGGCTGAAGAAAACTGTAGTTTGGAATTCAAGATGCCAACTCTTTTTCCTGTTGAATACTATGTTGAACGAGTGGCTAAATTTAACACTGGCTGCTTTTGAATTTTTACTGTATTTAAAATTCCATTAAATAATCTCTCTCAGGATTTCTTAACCTCACTATTGCTGTTTTGGACTGGATAATTCTTTGTTGTGGGAGACTGTCTTGTGTGCTGCAGAATATTTAGCCACATCTCTGAGCTCTGTTTACTGGATGCTGAAAGCACCTTCCCGGTTTGGGGAACCAAAGATGTCTGTAGATATTGCTAGATGTCCCATGGGGACAATATTCTCCCTGGTTGAGAAGCAGGTCCGTCTCTGAAGGTGATTGTGTCATGATGGAGCTCACTTAGAGCAACTTAGGAATTTGCTTTGTGAGCAGAGAGCTGTGTTGCTTTAAGATGGAGGCAGCACTGCGTGGTGGAAGGAAAGGCTTTGGAATCAGATCAAATTGGCTTATCTCTCAGCACTGCCACTTACCAGTCTTGAACAAGGTATTTATCTTTGATGTACTTTTCTTTCCTCGTTTGTAGAATGGACATTATGTCCACTTGGTGCGGTTGTGGTGATTAAACTAGAGGATAGTAAACATGGAAGAATGAGGGGGAAAAAAGAAAAGAAACATTAGAAGGAAATGAAGGGAAGATACAGAAAGCAGTGGACGAGAGAAAAAGTATATTAGGAAGGTCTGAAATGGCAAGTGAGTATTTCCACATCTGCCTTCTTCTCATGCTTCAGTTCCAGTTCACTGACTGAAAGACGGCTCCATGCACATTTTCTTGTGTATTCTTTCAGAAATTCTGTCCATACACAAGCACCGAAGACACACATTTGTGTATGTCTTTTTAAAACTTTGATCATACTATGTTTCAGGTTTAGTTCCTTAGGAGCAGAGCCTGAGATGGGAATTCTTTTTTTCTTTTTTGAGGCAGAGTTTCACTATGTCATCCTTGGTAGAGAGCTGTGGTGTCACAGCTCTCAGCAACCTCAGACCCTTGGGCTTAAGCGATTCTCTTGTCTCAGCGTCCCGAGTAGCTGGGATTATAGGCGCCCACCACAACGCCTGGCTGTTTTTTTGTTGTAGCTGTCATTGTCGTTTAGCAGGTCCGGGCTGGGTTTGAATCCGCCAGCCCTGGTGTATGTGGCCAGTACCCTAGCCTCTGAGCTACGGGCGCTGAACCAAGATGGGAAGAAGTGCGAGAAATTCATTGTGCTCATGCTGTCAGGTGAAATCTGTGAGGGAGTGTGGGAAGCCAAGGTGGACATAGGAGCAGGGCCGGGTCAGGGGCCTCTCAAAGTGGTTCCCAGACCAGCAGCATCAGCACTAACTGGAACTTACAACAAGTGCAGATTCCCAGGTCTGTTCTAGATGTACTGAGTCAGAAATTGTGGGGTGGGTCCCACTAATCCCTATTTTAATAAGCTTTCTAGATGATATTTTCTTTAAATAGACTTTACTTTTTAGAGCAGTTTTAGGTTCATGGCAAAATTGAGTGGAAGGTATGAAGGTTTTTGGAGATTTTTCCTGGGTACTCCCTGCGGTCACACGTGCACAGCCTTCTCATCACCAGCACGCCCGCCAGAGTGGGACATTTGTTGCAGCTGATGAACCTACCTTGATACAACATTGTCACTGAAAGTTCCCGTTTTATGTTAGAGTTTACAAACGTGTACATTCTATGCATCTGGGCAAGCGTATAGTGACATGTATCTACCATTATAGTACCGTACTGAGCATTTACACTGCCCTAAAAATCCCGTGTGCTCTGCCTGTTCACTCTACTACCACCACCCTGATAACCACTGATCTTTTTACTGTCGCCATAGTTTTTGCCTTTTCCAGAATGTCAAATAATTGGAACTGTACAGTATGTAGCCTTTTCAGATTGCCTTCTTTCATTTAGTAAATTGCCTTTAAAGTTCATCCATATATATATATATATATATAGAGAGAGAGAGAGAGAGAGAGAGAGACAGTCTCACTCAGTCACCCTGAGGTTGAGTGCCGTGCATTATAGCTCACAGGAACCTCAAACTCTTGGGCTCAAGTGATCCTCTTGCCTCAGCTTCCCAGGTAGCTGGCACTACAGGTGCCTGTCACAATGATATTTCTAGACACGGAGTCTCGTTCTTGCTCAGACTGGCCTCGAACTCCTGAGCTCCAGTAATCTGCCGGCCTTGGCCTCCCAGAGTGCTAGGATTACAGGCGTGAACCACCATGCCTGTCTCATCCATACTTTTTCGTGGATTGATAGTTCATTTTTTTTTAGTGCTGAATGATATCCCACTGTTTATACCATAGTTTATCTATTCATCTTGATTACTTTCATGTTTTGGGAATTGTGAATAAAGCTGTGATAAACATCTGTGAGCAGGTTTTATGTAGATGTAAGTTTTCATCTCCTTTGGGTAAATATCAAGGAGTGTGATTGCTGAATGGTATGGTAAGAGTTGTTTAGTTATGTAAGGAACTGCCAAACTGTCTTCCAAAGTGGCTGTACCATTTTGCATTTCCACCAGCAACGAACGAGAGTTCCATATCCTCACTAGCATTTACTGTTGTCAGTGTTCATGATTTTGGCCATTCTAATAGGTGTATAGTGGTATTGTCTTGTTTTGATTTTCATTTCTGTGATGACCAGATGTTGAACATCTTTTCTGATGCTTGTCTGCCATCTGTATATCTTTTTGGTGAGGTATCTGTTCAGATTTTGTGTCTTGCCTGATTCAATTTTGTAATAATCGCATGATTTCAGGATACTGTCTTTTTGTCAGTTATAATTAAACATTTCTAAAATATCTACTTTGTGCTTTATTAGTTTCAGAAAGTCCCAAGAGTTCCTTAAGAGAAAATACATCAGATTGGCTCGGCACCTGTAGCTCAAGTAGCTAAGGTGCCAGCCACATACAACAGAGTTGTTGGGTTTGAATCCAGCTGGGCTTGCCAAACAACAATAACAACTACATCCAAAAAATAGCCAGGCATTGTGGCGGGCGCCTGTAGTGCCAGCTACTAGGGAGGTTGAGGCAAGAGAATTGCTTAAGCCCGGGAGTTGGAGGTTGCTGTGAGCTGTGACTCCACGGCACTCTACCTAGGGCAGCAGATTGAGGCTCTGTGCCTGCCCCCCAAAAAAAGAAAAGAAAAGAAAATACATCAAATTAAATAACATTTGTAGCAGCCCATATAGCCTATGGCTAGGAGGAGTGAGAGTTACAAGAAACACCTGTATAGCTCAATAATGGAACACCTTGGTGAAAAGGGCATGGAGAGGATTTAGCACTCCTAACAAGCATGAGAGAGCTTGTGAGATGACAGCATTAGTAAATTGACAGTCTACACCTGTGGTGTTGAGAGCCACGAGATCAGCTGAAGAAGGCTGCTGGGAGCGTGCGCATTCTATCACAGACCTGCTCACTCTTGACTCTGTCCCTTCTCCTGCTTGCAGAATGCCAGCGTGGGATCTTTTTGCTGAAGATCACTAAGCTCTGCTAAAGACTAAGATCTATCTTTCTAAGAAGTCTCTCGGCTCGGCGCCTGTGGCTTAACGGGCTAAGGTGCCAGCCACGTACACCTGAGCTGCCGGGTTCGAATCCAGCCCGGGCCGCCAAACAACGAGGGCTGCAACCAAAAAATGGTCGGGCGTTGTGGCGGGCGCCTCTAGTCCCAGCTACCTGGGAGGCGGAGGCAGGAGACTCGCTTGAGCCCAGGAATTGGAGGTTGCTGTAAGCTGTGATGCCACAGCACTCTATCCAGGGTGACAGCTTGAGGCTCTGTCTCAAAAAAAAAGTCTCTCTCTCTCTCCCTCTCTCCCCTCCTCCCACTTCAGCTGAAGTAAATAGCCCTCAGGCAGCTAAGAGCAATTGTTCCTGAGGGAGATTGTCCGGAACCTAATTAGGCCAGGGCCAGAGACCAACTAGTCCCCCTGATAAGTGGCATCCACGAAGGGACCTCGACACATCTATCCTTAATTCTCTGCACTAGTTATAAACTACTTGTATGGTAGTAGTAATAATTGTAATAATATTATAATAAAAATAGTTGCTACCTTTTGACTTGTGCTTAGGCTAGGCACTAATGAATTACTACATGGCGTGGAGAGTGGAAGCTACAAGACGGTGAGGACGTTGTCTTCGTTCTCTGCTATATTCCCTGTACCTGTAGCTGCACCTATCATCTAAGAGTGCTTGCCCATTTATGCCTCACGTTGCGATACTGGAATGGTAGTGACGTGAGAGTTATTTATATCCTACTGCTCAAGGTCATTGCTGAGGTCAGATTTTTCACACGTCTACCTCCGGAGGGTACATGTTATCACTTGGTGCACAGAGTCACTGCTGCAGATACTGGCGTGCTGGGAGCTTGTCCAAAAGTCATACAAAAACCCTCAAAAATTTCGATCTCCAGCATGAATGTATTAATGAATATTTTTCAAATTAGTGGTTAATGAAGTCTGTATAATTTTTATGCATTTTAATAATGAGTAATGGAACCGTAACTCAAGCCCATAGAGAGTGATTATTGTCATTTTGATAGTGGGAACATACTAACCTGATTGCAGGCAGACATATGTAGATACTTATTTATTTTTATTAAATCATAGCTGTGTACATTAATGCAATCATGGGGTACAATGTGGGGGTTTTATATACAATTTGAAATATTTTCATCAAACCGGTTAACATAGCCTTCAGGGCATTTTCTTAGTTATTGTGTTAAGACATTTATGTTCTACATTTAGTAAATTTTACATGTACCCTTGTGAGATGCACTGGTGTGGTCCCACCAATTGCCCTCCCATACATAGATATTTAGTATGGATTACTATTGCTTTAGGTCAGGTTGAGAACCTTTTTCTTAAAGGACCAGATAGGAAATATTTTAGACTTTGCAGGCCAAATTTCTTCTGTTGCTTCTGTTTACTTCTACTACTATAGCACAAAAGCAACCATAGATAATACATAAATACGTGGGTGCAGCTTTGCTCTAGTAGAACTTTATTTGCAGAAACAGGTGGCAGGTCAGATCTTGCCTGTGGTAGCAGTTTGTGTAACTTAACCAACTGCTCCTTCAGGGGAGCTCTTGCCACCAGTGCCGCAAGTAATTACACATGCAGGTGTCGGCCCTGAATGCGGCAGTACTTGTAGTATGGTGGTCATCCAGATGATCCAGAATTAATATTTATATTAATTTTTTCCAAGATTAATCTAGAGCTTAAAAACAAAATTTAGAAAAATTTCAGGCTCAGCGCCTGTGGCTCAATGGGCTAAGGTGCCAGCCACGTACACCTGAGCTGGCGGGTTCGAATCCAGCCCGGCCCACCAAACAACAATGACGGCTGCAACCAAAAAATGGCCGGGCGTCGTGGCGGGCGCCTGTGGTCCCAGCTACTTGGGAGGCAGAGGCAGGAGACTCACTTGAGCCCAGGAATTGGAGGTTGCTTTGAGCTGTGATGCCACGGCACTCTATCCAGGGTGACAGCTTGAGGCTCTGTCTCAAAAAAAAAAAAAAAAGAAAAAAAAATTTCAGGAAGAACTTGGGGTCGCTAGGATTTCTTATCCCTGGAGAAGGGACAATAATTACTTTGGAAAAAAAGGGATGTAAAGGAATAGGAATAGTATAAAAAAAACTTAACAGATGAGATATATTATAAAGGACATGTGATATTTTCTGTTTTAATCAATGTTTAGCTTTTGAATTTGTATTACCTAGTGGGAGACTAAGATTGGGGAGAAGCAAGCTTCTGAATGCTTTTTTTTCTTTGTAATTATAGGCTCCTGGCACCAACTGCTGTTTTTTCTCTAGGATCTAGATTTTTTCTATTTTTTTTTTCCTTGACTTCCTGTATAAAATTCTCTTGTTTTGAAGGCAAATTATCAAGCAGCTGTCATTTATAGTAAAGCCTACTTGGTAACATTTCAATGATGTGAGATGTCTGGTGTTAATGATTAAAATACTAAATACAGAATGTTAAGGAATATGTTTACATTTTTAATTTTCTCTGGGGTATATTATAATTAAACTTTTCATAATTAGGCAACTCGGTTTAATGGATATATAATTTGTAGTCATCATTTAATTTGTGGTTCCAACATATTTGAGAATGACTTATAGCAGTTTAATCTACATCTTAATCATATTTGAGAATGGTTTAGAATAGTTTAATCTACTTGGGGCAATCATTTGGCTTATACTCTCTGTCTAGATATTTTTTCCTTTATTTGTAATGCAAACTGCCGCTGAAATTGTCACAAATTTTGCATCAGTAGGATCCACATAATGGGCTTGTGTTCTGGTTTTTCAGTTAGAGATTGGAAAGTATGTGTCTATAAGTAGCAAATTACTATGTATGTCAGAAGTTTAAGGGTTAGGATTCTCCTCTACCACTTCTGAGTTGTGTGCCTTCCAGCAGATTGGTGTTCTTTTCTATGTATCTGTTTCCTAGTAGATAATAATAATAATGGTAATAATACCACCAACACATAGGGTTTTGTGAGGATTAAATGAGATAATGCTGGATGGGATGGATGATAATATTAAATGAGATAGTGGTGTAAAGAATTTTAATAGAGACCTAGCCTAAGGCTGTCAGTGTAAACTACTATTACTATGTAAGTGATAAAAAAATTATATTTAGGAGCTCTTTTGGTTTGGGGATGAATACCTTTTTTTTTTCTTAACGTAAAAATAGGGATGAACATGGTGGTTCACACCTGTAATTCCAACACTTTGGGAGGAAGAAGGTAGGGAGATTGCTTGAGGGCAGGAGTTTTAGACCAGCCTGGGCAACATAGTGAGCCAGCACGGTAGTGCTTACGTGTAGGCCCAGCTTCTTAGGTGTTGAAGCAGGAGAATCCCTTGAGCCCTGGAGTTCAAGGCTGCAGTGAATTATGATTGTACCGTGTAGGCCCAGCTTCTTAGGAGTTGAAGCAGGAGAATCCCTTGAGCCCTGGAGTTCAAGGCTGCAGTGAACTATGATTGTACCACTGCACTCCATCCTGGGCAATAGAGTGAGAGACCCTGTCTCTGAAAAAAAACATACAAAAAGGCTCGGCGCCTGTGGCTCAGTGGGCTAAGGCGCCAGCCATGTACACCTGAGCTGGCGGGTTCGAATCCAGCCCAGGCCCGCTAATCAACAATGACGGCTGCAAACAAAAAATGGCCAGGCATTGTGGTGGGCGCCTGTAGTCCCAGCCACTTGGGAGGCGGAGGCAGGAGACTCACTTGAGCCCAGGAATTGGACGTTGCTGTGAGCTGTGATGCCACAGCACTCTATCCAGGGTGACAGCTTGAGGCTCTGTCTCAAAAAAAAAAAAAAAAAGTTTTTATTCATGTTTTTTATGTATAACCCAACTATTCTTTATTGTAGCCTTTCAATATATTTATTTTCTAAATTGTATTTAGTAACATGTTTATCTATGAAACATTTATTTATCAA
>CAUYRH010141813.1:0-27129 GCA_963574655.1 Perodicticus potto | reverse complement strand
CCACCCAACCCCACTCACCCCATCTCCCACCCAGTCCCACTCACCCCTGGCTCCCACCCAGGCCCACTCACTCCTGGCTCCCACCCAGTCCCCATTGGGCCTCAGTTTTCATTTTGCTTTGTACCACTGCCCAAAATTCCATCATCTGGAGATTGCTTTAGGACAATAAAGCAGTATCCTAGAAGGAGGGGGACTGCTGCTGGTGTGGCAAACAACTGTAAGAAACAAACTTCTTCTCTTTAACTCCTGAGAACAGAGACAGCTATAGCAAGAGAAAGGGAGATTTAACTGAAAAAAAGAAGCAAATTTGGGAAGCTAGAGCCCTTTGAGGGGAAAACCAGTCTGATGGGGTTATCTCAAGGCAATGTAAAAGCCCTGGAAGGTATTAGAAGAGAGGAGGGGGGCAGAACAAACTTTTCTAGGGCAGATCCCAGAAATTCCCCTTTAATACACAGCCCTTTGGCAGGCAGACTTCTGCTGCAGAAGCCAGAAGACTGTTGGGGTTAATTCTAACTCTGTGGGCTGGCTCCAGGGACTTACCCACCACTTACAACACTGTTTCTGTGGGGAGATTTATTTTGAGTCCCAATTAACTTACAAATAAGCATTTGGAACTTAGCCCGTTCATAATTTGGAGACAAAATGTACTATTTCCTCAGTAAGGCTGAAACCGCCATATCTAACCAAAATTTTATGACCATTGCCAAGTAAGACAGAGGCTTGCCCTGTTTAGGTGCTCAATAAATGTTTAATGATAACAATAATGACACCTTATATCTGGGTACAGACAGTCCTTGAGTCCTGTGGCTTTCAGATTTGACCATATGTTGTTCTTGTTGTACTATGTTCTAGACCAAATTCCTCCCAACCAGGAACCTAGGGACTAGACAACAGTGATACCTCTCTCCTACCTGTTTGCCAGCTGCTGCTCAAAGTCCCCACACTGCCGCAAGAGCTCTCCACAGGTGGCTATTATCCTAAACAAAACAAAAAGCACTTCAAGTTCAAGTATCTGGAATGCTGGACAAACATTATTCTCATTCATAAAAATTCTAACTATTCATTCCTTTTGGTGGTGTTGGATTCTGGGGAAACAGTTAACCATTTGATGGCCAAACTGAAATGCTTCCTTAATTATTAGTTAATATAACAGGTAAATGCTGATCCCTTCTAATAACTTCCCAGTCACTGGCCATCTCTGCTACCAATCCCATCACCACCTCAAATATTTTACATTTCCCAAATACTTGGCTTTGTTCTTGAGAAAATGGGGTAGAAATATTTTTTATCTCAAATTTAAAAATCAAAATTTATTACTTAATTTATTACTTTACTTGTTAGATATCTGCTATGTCTAAGACATAGAAAACTGTTTTGATACTAGAAGTATAGCTCTCTCTGATCACATAAAAGGCAGATGAAGATTAATACATTTGTTTCTCAGAGATAAGCCTGAATGATCATCATATCTGCATTTAATAATCTTTTAATTTTCAAGTGATTTTTTTTTTTGAGACAGAGCCTCAAGCTGTCACCCTCAATAGAGTGCAATGGCCTCACAGCTCACAGCAACCTCCAATTCCTGGGCTCAAGTGAGTCTCTTGCCTCTGCCTCCCAAGTAGCTGGGACTACAGGTGCCTGCCACAATGCCAGGCCATTTTTTGGTTGCAGCCATCATTGTTGTTTGGTGGGTCCCGGCTGGATTCGAACCCGCTAGCTCAGGTGTATGTGGCTGGCGCCTTAGCCCGTTGAGCCACAGGTGCAGAGCCAATTTTCAAGTGATTTTATGCCAGGCCTCAAACTCCAGCCACTGAGTCCTTCAACACCAAACTCACAATGTCTGGACAAATTCAAGGATTAAAAACATCTTAAGGCTCGGCGCCTGTGGCTCAATGGGCTAAGGCGCCAGCCACGTACACCTGAGCTGGCAGGTTTGAATCCAGCCCAGCCCGTCAAACAACAATGACGGCTACAACCAAAAAATGGCCGGGCATTGTGGCGGGCGCCTGTAGTCCCAGCTACTTGGGAGGCAGCGGCAGAAGACTCGCTTGAGCCCAGGAACTGGAGGTTGCTGTGAGCTGTGATGCCACAGCACTCTATCCAAGGTGACAGCTTGAGGCTCTGTCTCAAAAAAAAAAAAAAAAAAAAAAAATCTTAAGTCGGCTCGGCACCCATAGCTCAGTGAATAGGGTGCTGGCCACACACACCGAGGCTGGAGGTTCGAGCCCAGCCCAGGCCTACTAAACAATGACAACTGCAACCAAAAAATAGCCGGGTGTTGTGGCGGGCGCCTGTAGTCCCAGCTACTTGGGAGGCTGAGGCAAGAGAATCGCTTAAGCCCAAGAGTTTGAGGTTGCTGTGAGCTCTGATGCCATGGCACTCTACCAAGGGTGACATAATGAGACAAAAAAAAAAACTTAAGTCTAGTTAACATTTAACTAGTTAACATTTCTCTAAAGGTGCCTATCATCACCAGGGTATCTAGGCATTCCATCATAAGAAAGGTTTATGAGAAGGTAAAATATTCCATTCCCCTCAGGTGCAACAGAACAAACTTGTACATAATGTTTTCCAGTGTACCAAGCCACTGCAGATGATAAGGGACACAGTTAGTATCTAGACCATTAAATTTCATCAAAAAAATAAAAGTCCAGAACACAGCCTATGAGACAATAATCCAAAATGGTCCTAGATTTACCCTGACAGCCTTCAGTGGATGACAGGGGATGGGGTGCTCCAGCATGGGCCACCACTGAGAAATACATGTGTCATGGGTACCCTGCACATATCACCTAGGCCAGGGGTCAGGTAAGACATGTAAGCAGGTGACATGGGCCAGCTGAACAGCTTCTCTCTTTGTATTGCAATCATGAGATTTATTGCTTTTGCAGCTTCTTACAGTTTATTTTCATTTTTATTTATTTTTTTTTTATTTTTATTTTTAATGTAGCAAAAAATATGAATTAAAAAAATAGAATGTTGGGCAGTGCCTATGGCTCAAAGGAGTAGGGCCCTGGTCCCATATGCCAGAGGTGGTGGGTTCAAACCTAGCCCCAGCCAAAAACTGCAAAAAAAAAAAAAAAAAAATAGAATGTATAACTATGAAGAATGGTTTTAAGAAAAAGAAACTTCTAGCATGCTTTTTATCTCAGCCTAACAGTACAGTTATTAGACCATATAAACTTAATAACAGCATGTCAGACCATGTGGGAGAGGGGAGAACCAGAACTACAACAGAGAACACACGGGCCCAGTCTCAGCTGGGCAAGACCTCAGCTGCCAGCCTTAGGGGATTACCATAACAATGCAGGTCCAGTATTGCCAGAGCTCCTAATTTTTTTAAGCAACAATAGGAATCTGATTATGTTAAATCTAGTTTTTGAATGTTGGCAACTAATCTAATTTTTTAAAATGCTATGATCAAAAAAAAAATGTCCAGGGCAGCGCCTATGGCTCAAAGGAGTAGGGCGCCGGCCCCATATGCCGGAGGTAGCGGGTTCAAACCCAGCCCCGGCCAAAAACCGCAAAAAACAAACAAACAAACAAACAAAAAAAACATGTCCAAAGGTTAGATCTGGCCACAGGCCAGCAGTCTGCACTCTCTGACTAGACAAGTCAAAGGCCAAACCTTCTCAGCCACTGCTCATTACACTCCCACTAAGCTTTAGGACTCAAGCCAACAGGGTGTCTACCTAGTGGCCGATAGGTCACATGGGCTATCCCAGAATCTGGCCATCAGCATCTATTCGAGAGGGTCATTTCATTGTCTTTCATTGAACTCTTACAAGGTCCTTTTCAGGCCAAATAATGTAGCTTTACCACTTAGTACTATGGTTCTTAGATCCAGAAATAGGATCCAGTCAGCTGCACATTTTCTAAAATACATACTTTTAAGTTATTTTAGGTTTGTAAAAACCATAGGCTAAGGAAGAAACAAAAATCTCCCATCAAATATTTTAACAATTGGCTCGGCGCCTGTGGCTCAACGGGCTAAGGTGCCAGCCAGGTATACCTGAGCTGGCGGGTTCGAATCCAGCCCGGGCCCGCCAAACAACAATGACGGCTGCAACCAAAAAATGGCCAGGCATTGTGGTGGGTGCCTGTAGTCCCAGCTACTTGGGAGGCGGAGGCAGGAGACTCGCTTGAGCCCAAGAATTGGAGGTTGCCATGAGCTATGATGCCACAGCACTCTATCCAGGATGACAGCTTGAGGCTCTGTCTCAAAAAAAAGAAATATCTTATTTTATAACAGTGAAATTGCTTTCTCTTTTGTCTTGTGATTTTTTTTTTGAGGTGAAATTTAATTATACCTATCTTGAGTGTCTTGCTTGTACTGTATCATGTTATAACTTTATTTAATTATTAATAAACTGTTCACTTGTTAAAAACAAAAAAAAGAAAAAATCAGATCTCAGGCTTGGTGCCCATAGCTCAGTGGTTAGGGTGCTGACCACATGCACTGGGGCTAGTGGGTTCGAACCCAGCCTGGGCCTGCTAAACAACAATGACAACAATAACAAAAAATAGCCAGGTGTTGTGGCAGTTGCCTGTAGTCCCAGCTACTTGGGAGGCTGAGGCAAGATAATTGCTTAAGCCCAAGAGTTTGAGGTTGCTGTGAGCTCTGTTGCCACAGCACTCTACCAAGGGTGACATAGTAAGACTCTGACTCAAAAAAAAAAAAAAAAAAATCAGGGTGGCGCCTGTAGCTCAAGTGGCTAAGGCACCAGCCACATACATCAGAGCTGGTAGGTTCCTGCCAAACAATGACAACGACAACCAAAAAATAGCCTGGCATTGTGGCGGGCACCTGTTGTCCCAGCTACTTGGGAGGCTGAGGCAAGAGAATCCCTTAAGCCCAGAAGTTGGAGGTTGCTGTGAGCTGTGATGCCATAACACTTTACCCAGGGCAATAGCTTGAGGCTCTGTCTCAAAAAAAAAAAAAAAAATCAGAAATCAGGGCCCAATCTCTCTCTAAATAAAGCACTCTTTGCTTTCCCTAGTAGTTTAGTTCATTCATTAATTCAACAAATATTTATAGCCATATAAAGGAACTAGGGAGGAGGAAAGGAACTAAGGAGAGGTGTTGTGGGAATTAAATGGGACAATTCCCTGCACATTCTTGGTTGCTATTAGAGAGAGCCAATAACAGAAGAGCCTCAAAGAAACAGAGAAAACAGTCAAGAATAAAGATAAAAATAATGCCCTGGTCTATTGTGATAAGAACTTTGAAGTGGAAGGTGAGAATTTGGGGACTGGTCCTTATACTAGTGAATAAATTACTATAGCGCATTAGGGAAGTAAGTGACGTCAGGGAGAAATACAACCATAATGTTCAATGGAATGGAGGATTTGGGATAACAGATCAAAGAAGATGACTCCACTGGGTACAGGGGCTCATACCTGTAATCCTAGCACTCTGCGAGGCAGAGGTGGGTTGATCGCTTGAGCTCAGGGGTTCTGGATGAACCTGAGCAAGAGCAAGATCCTGTCTCCACTAAAAATAGAAAAATTAGCCGAGCGTTGTGGTGGACACCTGTATGTCATCCCAGCTACTCGGGAGGCTGACACAGGAGGATTGCTTGAGCCCAGGAGTTTGAGGTTGCTGTGAGCTCTGACAACACAGCACTCTATCCGGGGCGATAGAGTGAGACATGCTTGTCCAGTGGTGACCTAACCTAATCAAGAGAATGTCAAACTGACCATGGAGGAGGAGGGGAAAGATGCCTAGATAAACCTGTTAAACCTGTTACCATGGTGTAAGTACTTGTAGTACAGAGTGGTCTAAGTACAGAGAGGGAAAAATAATGGCGTGGGAGTTGCCCCGTGAGTCACATGAAAAAATAATTGTAAGGAGAGTTGGAAACAATTCTTAGAGATCCAGATCTCCATATGCCAATAGGTTGTACCTAGGTACTAAACAATGTGCACTTGAAATCATAACAGAGGACAGTAAATATACCCTGCTGCCAATCTCTATTGTATTATATCAGATAAGAACAAGGGCTTCTGTGATACTGAATGTGAATTGCCTGGCATGGTGCCTAGCACAGGACAGGCATTATTAGAAATTGAAAAATTAGCTTCAAAGCCCTAATAAATTCCAGATCTTCCTATTGCCCGTACTCCTATCTCAGTAATGCACCATAATCAATTCAAATTTTGTAAGCCAAGAAACCAGTATTTTCGTAGCTTTTTGAAGAAAACAATGAATTCTGTTGATTCCACCTCATAATTCATTTTGGTACTCACCCATTTCTCTGCCTCTCTACTATGACCATTACACTACCATCATTTCTGGGTCTATTCCAATGAGTTCTTCATTCTGCTCTTATTCCATGCCTATTCAGTCCTTGCCCATGTAGTCAGGGCCATTGTTTTAAAGC
The DNA here is from genome assembly GCA_963574655.1 of Perodicticus potto. NCBI lineage: Eukaryota > Metazoa > Chordata > Mammalia > Primates > Lorisidae > Perodicticus > Perodicticus potto. Next base: position 20,746 of record CAUYRH010141813.1, on the reverse strand, counting down.
AAAATCCCTTTGTGTCACCACCTATGTAAAACTCAGCCCCTGTTTCCCATCACTCTGGGAAAAGACAAAAACAACACCTGAACTTGGGCTGCAATACCTGTGTGCTCTGCTCTTCACCTGGCCCCTCCAGCCCCACCTGTCTGTCCTTGCTCACTAACTTGGAGCTCCCAAAATATGCCAGGCTCTTTGCTTTAAGTCTTTGCACATGCTATTTTTGTTTGCCTAAAACTCTTTTCCCTGCAGTGCCTGGTTAATTCCTATTCATCCTTCAGATCTCACTTTCCCTGTTGATTTTCTTTGGGAAAGACTTTCCTGCTCACCTATACTAAGGGAGCAATCCTACACTGCCTACTTATAGCATCTTTTCCTTTCCCTCATTACAGTTTATAACTAGTTTTTGTAAAATCATTTCTTAAATGGGTTTCTCACCTCTAGACTATAAATAACAGGAGAGCAAGGACCATATCTGTTTTGCTCACTGTTAAAGTCCACAAGTCCAGGCAAATGATGAAATTCTCACTATATATTTGTTAAGTATGCAAAGTATCCATAATCTACATCTGATTGAAAAACTATGTTTAAAAATAATCCAACTCTTATGGTCCTGGGATGCTGATAGTGGGGAAGGCTGTGCATTTGTGGGGTAGGAGACACATGAGAACTCTTTGTACTGTTTAATTTTGGTAAGCCTAAGACTGCTTTTAAAAATAAAGTCTATTAAAAATTAAAAAGAAAACTATTATAGAAATTTTCAGACTTATACAAAATCAGAGAAGATAGAATAATGGATTCCCACTGACCCACTTCCTTAGGTCTTAATATACTTTGGGTGTTTGGGAGTGACTGGTAAAATCTGGCATTTTTAAAATTGACTTCAAACTGATATCATAAAATAATTTATATGTATTTATCCTACAGAAGTGATTAATAACTCCATTTTTTTTTTGAGACAGTCTCACATTGTCACCCTCGGTAGAGTGCTGTGGCATCACAGCTCACAGTAACCTCAAACTTTTGGGCTTAAGCGATTCTCTTGCCTCAGTGTCCCAAGGAGCTGGGACTACAAGCACTGGCCACAATGCCCAGCTTTTTTTTAGAGATGGGGGTCTTGCTTTTGTTCAGGCTGCTCTCCAACTCATGAGCTCAGGCAATCCACCTGCCTCAGCCTCCCAAGTGCTGGGATTACAGGTGTGAGCCACCATGCCCTGCTAATAACTCCATTTCTAAAAAGCATAATCTGAACCTTTGCATTTTGGACTCTTTGTGTCCCTAAAGGATCCTGGCTCTCTGAGTTCAGTAGAACAGCAGGGCACGTGGCACTGGCTGCTTGTTATTTGGACATCAGAGCACAGTGGTCCCCTCAAGAGCATTTGAAACCAACATAAAAACCCTAGCTCATTTCAATGATCACTCGCTCCTACACTTCAGCAGTTTTGGATAAAAGCAAGGACAGTTACCGTGATCTATCAAAAAAGAAAAATAAAAGATTTGAAAACAGAATGACTAAAATTTTTACCGAAAGAAATACGTATAGTTCCTTGAATGTGTTGGGCTACTTTCCACCTCTAGGCCTTTCCACTTACTACACGTCTGTCCAGATGATGATCCCACCTGGATCCAGCAAACCCCATTCATCCTTCAGATCTCCATCTGAGTGAATCCCTTCTTGGGAAGCCATTGCCTATCCTCCTATCCTCCTCTGACAGAGATGACCTCTTCTGTGTTCCTGGGCTATCCTTTGCTAGCCTCGGACCAACTTATCTGTCTTCTCAACTGTATACTGTGTGAAGGAAGAACCATTGATCTGTACACTGTAGCATTATCATGCAGAAATTAAGCAACAACATTCAAGCTTTTAAGTTCATAAGACTTAAGTTCAAATACAATCCCAGCACTTAACTGGCTATGGGTGTTAGATGGCTTCTTGAATCTGAACTCTGGTTGTGTCACATTAAAAGTGAAGATACTAATGCTTACATTCACAGAGTTGAGGTTAAGAGAAATTGTGAGTACAAAGCACTTAGAAAAAATGAGTATCTGGGCTTGGTGCCTGTAGCACAGTGGTTACGGCACCAGCCACATACACAGAGGATGGCGGGTTCGAGCCCAGCCTGGCCAGCTAAACAATGACAACTGCGACAACAACAACAAAATAGCTGGGCATTGTGGTGAGTGGCTGTAGTCCCAACTACTTGGAAGCTGAGGCAAGAGAATCACTTTAGCCCAAGAGTTAGAGGTTGCTGTGAGATGTGACGCCACAGCATTCTACCAAGGGTGACATAGTGAGACCCTGTCTCAAAAAAAAAAAGAGAGAGGGAAAGAAAAAGAAAAAAGCAAAATGAGTACCTGGCTCAGTAAAAATGTGCTAAATAAAAGAAAAAAAAATAAAGGAAAACAAAAAGAGAAGAAGGAGGTACAGTGAATGGCTGCCCAGGCAAAAAGCAAGAAGATGAAAAAGCCCCAGAACTGTTAGGAGAGTCTCATAGTTCTTCCTGATTTCCACTACGGCCAAGTCAGACCTGAACATTTTGAAGTTGAAAGGCATACCTTTGCTCTCCGTCTTTTCTGGAGGAAAACATGTTTTGAATTCTTTTTAAGCTGCGACCCCGCAGGGCAATGCACTGAGCTGCTTTTCCATCTCTTACGGGCTGATTGATCTTCATCGTTCTACTACATAGTCCTTTTCTATCTCTGAGCTCATCCATTCTTGATTGAGTTTACATACTTTATTAATTAGAAAATTATATTAACTGAGTATTGACTAGAATAGAGCACTGAGGCTCACACAAATATGAAATAATGTTGTCTTTTCAACCTGCCTTCCTACCACGCAGGAGCTGGCAACAGTCGGCCTGCATGTGGCAAAGTGGTGTGTTAAGAGACTCGGCATGTGTGGCTCATGTACTTGGGCATCTCACTGCTGGAACAGGGGCTCCAAATGACAGATACTTTCACCTTTCTCAGAAAAAGTTCAACTTTGAGCACCTGATATAGGTCCAACACTGTGGGAGACCTTCAGGGGACACCCCGGGAAGTAAGGCCCAACTCCATTCTCAGTAGCCAGCCATTGACCGGAAGGATTAGACGATGAGATAGGTACAGGCTAAAGAAAATGCCGTGAGCAAACACAAGGAAGGTGATCAAAGTTCCAAAGGAGGGAAAGATTCTGCCAGGTTGAAGATATAACAAAATGCTTTATTCACTCATGCATGCATTCATACAAAGAAAAATATTTATTGGGCGCCTGCTATACACCAGGAACTTTTAGCTATTTAGAATAATATAAAAAATGAGCCAATAAGGTGGCGCTATAGCTCAAGTGTTTAAGGCGGCAGCCACATACACCAGAGCTGGCGGGTTCGAATCCAGCCTGGGCCTGCCAAACAATGACGACTACAACCAAAAAATAGCTGGGCATTGTGGTGAGTGCCTGTAGTCCCAGGCACTACAGCTACATGGGAGGCTGAGGCAAGAGAATCAGTAAGCCCAGGAGTTGGAGGTTCCTATGAGCTATGGCACCAGGCACTCTACCCAGGGCAATAGCCTGAGGCGCTGTCTCAAAAAAAAAAAAAAAGGACTAATACTCCTAATTTCAACGACTTAAAAATAAAGTGGGCGGGACACACATGTAAACAAACTATATGATTCATTAATTCATTAACTTATTCAACATTGATTGTCTATTGAGTCCCAAGCTCAAGAGTGAAAAGAATAAAAGTGTTTGTGATTAAAACAAACAAACAAACACCTATAGTTTAGTTCAGGAGATAGGCATATAAACAAAAAAATTGGATATATAGTAGTATATTAGGTGCCATGATAGCCATGTTAAAAATTGCAAAGTCACAGGGGAAAGAGAGAAGGGGTTGTGAACTCTTTCTGGGGTCAAGAAAGACTTCAGAGGGGAACCCAATGGAGTGGCTATTGCAGGGTGAAGGAGTTCCCAGGGCACTGTAGACAGCTGGGAGGAAGGGTATCTGAGGCAGAATAGGAAGCAGGAGTCGAAGGTGGAGGATTCTATGCAGCTGAAAGAATGGACTGCAGACGTACAATGACTGCAGGTGAACCAGTGAGCGCAGGGCATGTGGAAGGAGCATCGGGGAAAGGTTCTCAGTGGAGCAGTGGCCCAGAGTCTTAAGGGATAAGTAGGAACTTTTTTGGAAAAAAGAAGACAGAAGCATTCAATTGAGAAGAAATAGCATTTTTTCAGGGAGAGGGTCCAAATTCTTGGATTTGTAAGTGCAAATAATGGAGGGAAGAAATTTCATGAAGAGTAAACAGCTTGAGCCAAAACAGAGGCAAAAGCCCACACACAGAATCAGGGAGTAGTGAGAGCTGTGGAAGCAGCTTTTCCCTGTGTCTCTAATGTCAGTGAAGGCTTGTGACTAGCCCTGCCCATCAGACAATTTAGCATAGCAGAGGTATCCTTCCTCTTTCTCTTCTTCTAGGGAAATCATGGTATTCAGAGTTTGATGAAGTTATAAGACCATACTTGTTTTTAAGACCTTCAGATCAATAATGGCTGCTACATGGCTTGAGCATCCTGTCCAAAAGGGACAAGGCAGAAGTGACCACCAGGTCTACCTCCTCTTGCCAGCCTGACTCACACCAAGCCCTTCTGCCCTGGGTTGGGGGCTGGGGAAACCAAAAGGGAATATTCCTGACTTTGGAACCAAGAGAAAAATGAGAGCAGAAGACAGAGCAATAGAGATCAAAATACCAGCTGTATTTATGGATGAAAATGACCTGGATGGACAGCATGGCTTGACTTGTAGCCAACTAGGTTTTCTGAAATACCCTTCCTGATCTTTGCTTACTGTAAAAACCACTGTTTTTCCAGTGCATGGCAAAACCTGCTTGGCCATGCTCACCGCAGGGCAGACCAAGGAACCTGTGGACAGGCTGGTCCCAAAGAGGCAGGGCAGATTCAGCAGGTAGGCCAGTTATTCCATACCTTCAGGTGCGAATTTCCTCCATAATTCTGCCTTTTAGGGAATAGATGGGGAAATTCTCCTCTCCTTGTGGAACATGAATGCAGGAAGAGAGGAAGGAAAGGAGGGAGAAAAAATGAAGGAAAGGAAGGGATGGAGGAAGGAAAGAAAGAATGGTGACTCTCAATGACCGGCCGCTCAGCTTTTCCATGACTCCCGTCGGCCCCCAGAGTCTCCTGCACCCATAGCTGAAGTCACGCTCTTTAGTTGCAGGTTCTGAGACCAATCCTGAGACCTAGACTCAGGTCACCCTGCATCCCAGTCCCTAGAATGGAAGTCTTGCTGCTTAGGATTTAGTCTCAGACACACAGTTCTCTTGTTTGAATTCCGCTTACTCCAATTGGCCTTTTTGGAGATTGAATTTCTCTAGCCAGAACCTTGACTCCTAAGGCAGAATCCTAGTTTGTGGCCTCCTCTACTGCCTGTCTGGCTAGTCCCTTCCCTGGCGGTATGACTCTGCAGCATGCTCTTCCCTCCTAGACTCCCTCTTCTTGACAAGAACTTCCCCAACCGTTTGTACTAGTCTAAGCAAATCTTTCTCATTTCTGAGCCTCTGCCTTTCCTCTCTGACCTAACCTGTTGGATGTCACAAGATACCTGATTCTGACATCAGAAGGCTGACTTCTTTGACAAGCATGCACAGACATATCCAAAAGAGGGCTGTCATTTGTGTTACCTGGGAAGTTTGCCTTACACAGCTAGACCAGGGATTCTGCTATTCATTTTTTTTTTTTTTTCTGAGACAGAGTCTCACTATGTTGCCCTCAGTGTGCCGTGGCATCACAGCTCACAGCAACCTCAAACTCTTGGACGCAAGCAATTCTCTTGCCTCAGCCTCCCAAGCAGCCGTGACTACAAGTGCCCCCACCACAACGCCCGGCTATTTCTGTTGTTGTTGTTGTTGTTGTCATTGTTGGTTAGCTGGCCCAGGCTGGTTTTGAACCTGCCACCTTCAGTGTATGTGACTGGCACCGTAACCACTGTGCTAAGGGCGCCAAACCAGACTCTGCTATTTGAAAAGGACTTTTCTGAAATTCCTCAGTTGGAATTTCATGGAGTCACAGTCAGGATCATAGACATCACCCATCCAGTTCTACCCTCCACTTTGTATGTCAGGGACACAAAGACTTTGGGAGCTTCAGAGCCCACTGAGACTACATATCAAATTACAGGAGAAGCTGAAACCTGTCCTGTGCTCGCAAAACGAATGATTTTTCTTCAGAGCCAGTTTACAAGCTGCAGACTCCCAAGTTTATAGCAGTGGTTGTTAATCCTTTTGAATCACAGAGTCCTTGGGGAATCTGATAAAAGCTAAAGACATGATCTCTCAGGAAAGAACATATATGCTCACAACTTTCACACTCCCCAGGTTGAGAACTCCTGCCCCATGTTAACAAGCAAACATCTCCTAAATTTCAACAGCAGCTATTATGCAGCATGGTCATCTTCCCTGCCCTCCAGACCTGCATCCAAACGACTCCTGGATGTTCCCAACTATCAAATCCCTGAAGGAACGAGATGTTCCAGTGCTGAGGAGGTCTAAAAAAATGTGCTGTAAGCTCAAAAGGCATTTCCACAAAGAGCATTCCAAAGATACTTGAAGAAGCCAGAGTCCCTGGAAAGTGCTGCTCCTCCAGATGACCACCTAGAGCGGTAGCATGTGTGTGCCTGCTCTGGTCAGCCCTTAAGTAATCAGTCTCTTTCTCTTTCAGGCAAAGTTCATGTGGAGGCTTTGATATGATAATTTCTCATCTGTTAATACAAGAGGGACAATTCCACAGCTTAGCAGTCTCCCCCTTAGCAGAGACTGCCTTCTGCATGCAGGCTTCTGGGTCCTCTCCAGTTATATGCCTATTCCCTCCTGTTCCCAAGCTTTGTATAAACCTGTACCTCTTTTTTTTTTTTTTAATTTAAGGTTAATGTGAGGGTACAAACAACCAGATCACAGTATTTTGTTAGGTGGAATCCCTCTTGTAGTTGTGTTTCGCATGCAAGAGATTTGTCATATATCCATACATTGTGCCCATTAAGTGAGAGCACCCCAATTACCTCTTTTTTCATCTCGACTTCTCCCAACAGACTTCGGGCACAAACAGGAAGGGCAGAGACTAGATACCGGCATTTCATCATTTACATGTTCATTCGACTTTTATTAAGAGGCTATCACGTGTTAGCACCACTACAGTGGTGGAAAAAACAGTGCTGCAGTCTATTAAAAAAGGTAGACAAACAAGCAATCACACAACGAAAAGTGACTAATTTCCTTTGGGAAATACAGGGTAATTTACAGTAGTCCGGTCTCTTTGGGGGAAGGGCATCTTTTAAGCTAAGATCTCTCCTACATGTGTCCAGGGTTCAGCACATAGAATGTGTTTGATCTTAAACATTTCATTAGGCAAAACCTCTGGGCTTGTTGGAAGGGTCACTCACGGAAGGTCAGCTGCTCGCTAATGTCAGAGTGGCTGCGGTGAGCCAAGGCCTGACTCTTCGGAAACACAACTAGCAGACAGTGGGGCTCGTCACCTCCTTTAAGCTCTTTCTGAGACATCTGTAAAGTGACGGGAAAAGCAATAGACTTAAAACTCCTGTAGGTTTCTGTCCTGGGGCTCTGCCACTGCCTATATTCCCCCGTTCTCACTTGTCTTTTGTGTAATGCTGCCAAAGGAAGCTGTGAAAGCCCTCTGCAAACTTAAGGACGTATAATCATTTGATCGATCTATTTCTCTGTCCCCTAGCTGGTCCTGGCTTTACAAGGAAAGAGGAAGGCAGAGTAACACAAATCTAGGAGAACTAGCAAGGGAACTGCTTTGCAGGGCCTGTGCCTCAAGCTCTTTGTTGCTTCGCATGACCTGGATTTGGCAAGGAGGGGGGAGCTTGAATTCCAGGCGGGCTAAAAGGCCTTGGCTGAGAAACCCTAGCAGTGGTTCTCAATCTTCCTAATGCCGCAATGTATTTTCATTGTTAAAAAGGGGTCGCGACCCACAGGTTGAGAACCGCTGCTCTAGAGTCTAGCGGATTTCAGAACCGATAAAGGCTTCCCAAGGCGGGATCATCGGGTGGGGGTAGGGAGCCGCAATTCTGCACCTTGGAAAAGGGTAGGTGGCGGAAGGGTTCCGAAAGGCAGGATGGAGCATCGAGATAAAAACCCCAATTATCGATACCCCTCCCCACTCCACTTCACTCCACCCTTAAATCCTCCTTCTAACTGCCTCAGCATGCAAACAGTAGTTGTCACTAACGTGCACTGCAGGCCCTTCCTACGCCCCCCGCTGGCGCGCCCAGAGAGGCGGGGCGGAGCAGGCGCCCGCGCATGCGCACCGCTTGCTCTGCCGCCAAACCGTTTCCAGCGCTCATCAGAGGCGCTCGGATCCGTGCGTTAAAGATTCTCTCTTTTTATCCCTAGTTGCATCCGGTGCGCAATCCATAGCAGCTTCAGAGGCCATGGCTGCCAGGCGATAATGCGGGCCGAAGGAAACGTGTCAAAAAGCGCCTTGCCAGTCCCGAAACTACAACTCCCCGCAGACACCGCGCTAGCCCCGCCCTCTGGGCGGGCCCAAGGGCCCTCAGGGCTTAAAGCGGCGAGAGTTTCTCGGCGTCTGGACTGCAGGACTTTTGCGGTCAGCGGAGGGGAGGGTGGGGGAGCAGCGGTGTCCTTCTGGTTTTGCCTGTTGTATCTGAACTAGCCAACAGCACAACAAATCAACTGCTTCTAAGCACGTTTAGAGGCCTCGCTCAGATTCAGCAGTTTGTGGCTTCTGCTTTACTGAATTGTTAGCAAATGAGAACCTGGAAAGTCCCCTGTGTGTCACAACTCTGTAAAGGAATTATTTGCCCTATCTTGTCAAAGCAATTTTTTTTTTCTAGCTTGCAGGTGCCAGTGGCTGATGTTTAATTTCATTTTATGTATGTATGTATGTATGTATTGAGACAGAGTCTCAAGCTGTCACTCTGGGTAGAGCTCTGTGGAGTCATAGCTCACAGCAATCTCCAGCTCTTGGGCTCAAGCGGTCCTCTTGCCTCAGTTTTTCTATTTTTAGTAGAGAAGGGTTGTAGGGGGTGGGGCTATCGTTTTTTGCTCAGGCGGGTCTGGAACTCGTGAGCTCAGGCAATCCACCCGCCTCTGCCTCACAGAGTGCTGGAATTACAGACATGAGACACCGTGTCCCAGTAATTTCATTTATTTTAGCTACAATTCAATACAGTAAATACGAGGGAAGTCCGTTTAAAGAAGTCCTACAGTAAACAATTCTGAAACTGTAAAAACTTGTTTGAAAAATATTGTAATTTAATTTTACAAGTTCGGAATGTTGTAATAAAATGCTTTTAAAATGTTGCACACTTGAGATCCGTTTTTAATGTGTAGGTTTAAAAATATGTTTTAAATTGTAACCTAATCTTTGAATAGGAAGTAGGGGGGTGGGGGTTAAAAACACTGCGCTTTGCATCTTGCTTTACAGAGGCAAAAAATGACGTTCTTAGATGGTATAAGTATCTTTCTTGAACTGAGTGGTTACTGCGATTTCTTACAGCCACTAATAACCAACTTCCTCATGCTAACAATGGACTTCTTTTATTTTTTTGCAAACAAATAAATCTTAATGTCCTCAAAGGGAATCAGTTCAGAACTTCAATGCAGAATTGCCTTTAGAGTTGGGTTTTTTCCCTTTGTTTTTGGACTTCTTGGCTTTGGCCTGCTTTTTATGACTATGTATTCATTCACTCTACTTAGTGTGGCATTTGTGGGTAATGAGAAACTGACCATCTTTGCTAAAAATGAACAAGATATATCATTTTTTATTTGTTCTTTGTGTGGAGCAGCCCAGCAGTAGGCTTACTGAAAAACAGAAATAGCAGTTGATGTATAGTGATTTTAGAGATGACTATGGCAGCTGTTGGGCTCTGAACAAACACCCCATACATTCAGAAACATTAAGTAGGAGAGAAAACAATAGTCATGATATTTGGTAATATTTGGATTGTTCCAAAATTCTCAAATGTTCTCTTTACAGTCACAAATAGAAGAAGTGTTCTGGCTACTAACTCTTCTATTAAATATTTTATCAAGTTTTAGCCAGCTCAGTAAAACAAAGACACTTGATATTAAGGCAGTATTATTCTGTACAAGAAAATTTCAAGAGAACTCACAGACAAGTTACTTACATCTTTAGGAGAGGATAGCTGGGAAAAGTTCATACAATAATTAATTTGATTTCTGTCACCACCAACAAAGGAAAAACTTTATTAATTTGACAAAAGATACTACTTACAGGGAGTAGTACAGGGAGTAAATAAGATGTGCAGGAGCTTTATGGAGGAAAGTATAAAACTTTATTGGAAATCATTAAGAAAGAGTTTGAATGAATGGGTATGTATCATGTTCATGGACGCATTTTATTTTATAAAGTTATCAATTCTCCTCAAATCTATACATTTTTAATCCAACCCAGATCAAATTGCCAAGACCCTTGTGTGTGTTAATGTGTCTCAACAACTTTATTCTCAAGCTTAAATGGAAGATCAATGGTTCATGAATGACATATTTTTAAAGAATAAAATGAGTGACCTATTTTAAAGAATAAAATGAGTGGATAATAAGGGTTTTCCCTACTAGATATTTAGCCAGCCTGTAACATGGTAGTAATACAACAATGCAGTGTCATTGTTGGGACAAATAGAGAATGGAACAGGACCTGTGCAGATATGGGAGCTTATTACCTGCTGGATTATTGGGAGATGAACTGTTCCATAAATGGTGTTTGGAATATAGTTAAACACATAAAAAATTGATACTTATCTCCTACCAAACCAAAAAAAAAAAAAAAAAAATTACAGGTGAATTAGAGATTTAAATGTGAAAAGCAAAACTTTAAAACTTTTAGATGTTCTCCTAAGGCCTTTATGAGCTTGGTTTGGGGAAGGATTTCTTAAATGGGACACACGAAGTTCAGACTATGTGGGAAAAGATAGCTGAATCTGACTACATTAAAAACAAGTAAGGATGTGAACAAACAAAACTTCTGTACAGTAGAAAATAGAGAACCGGAGTGAAAACACAAGGCACAGATTGGGAGGACTTTCACAACTAAAAGAGAGACAAAGGTTTAGTTTTCAGGAATTTTAACACTACCAATCAATAAAACAAAGGCAAATGATACATTGCAATGATAGAAAATGAACAAAGATAGAATTTGGCAATTCCCAGAGGAGGAAAATTGAATGGTTAGTAGTGAGAAGATACTCAACCTCACTGGTAATCAGGAAAAACACTAATTAAAATAGCAAGAAGTTGTTTCACACTTATCTGATTGGAAAAATTGAAAAGGCCAATAACATTGTATTGTCATAGATGTTGAGCAACAGAAACTCTCAGTTACTGATGATTTTAGCATAAATTGGTTCGGTTTGGCAGTATCATAAAAGTTGAGATTACCAAACGAGGTCACTGTGGACATATATTCTCCAGAAGCTCTTCCTCATATGCATAAAGAGACAAGTCAAAAAAGTTTCATAGCAGCCATGAGGATGATAGCTAAAAATGTAAAACAATTAAAATGTCCCTTAAGAGAAGAATGGATAGTGGATTGATTCATTCAGTGGAAGATTATAGAGCGGTGAAAATTAATCAATAAGAACTACATTTTCAACATGTTTAATTTGTGCAAGAAAAGCAGGTTATGGAACGAAGTGTACAATTTCAGTCTGATACCACTTACATAAAGTTTAGAACACACAAAACAGTACAAATCATTGACTATGGACAATTTCATATGTAGAGAAAGTATAAAAACATGGGATTAATAAACACCACATTCAGGGGAAAGAAAGGTAATAAAATTGGAGGGAACTTCAAACATATCTGTAACATCTTATTTATTTCGTGAAATTGTCCATTAAAAAGAAAGAAAAGAAAAAGATTGACCTATCTGTTTGGAAAACCGAAGTTACAGATACATTTTCAAATAACTTTCTGAGTTTTCTCTTATAATGCAATCCAGTGAAAGCCATCACTCTGTAGAGATCTCCTTGGCACTGAGGATTAAGGCTTGTAAAGGTGTTGCAGATGGCCATCTGCCTGGCTCTTTGTCTCCACATTGCCTGCAACACAGTGGGTCTAGTGGATAGAGCATGGTTAGCTGACACTAACCATCCTAAATCTGACCAAGGTTCCTTCCTCTAGAAGCAGAGCAGGTGCAGGCTGAGAGCACAGCTCTCTACTGATCTATGGTGGATTCAGACAGAAGATGCAATTTTAAGCACTAAGTACCTCATTTCTCTCTTGGCATCTTCTGATCAAAATGGGAGGTTTGGGTGGTGCCCGTAGCTCCGTGTTTAGGGCGCCAGCCACATGCTCCAGGGCTGGTGGGTTTGAACTCAGCCCTGGCCTGCTAAAACAAAATAATAGCCAGGTGTTGTGGTGGGCGCCTGTAGTCCCAGCTACTCGGGAGGCTGAGGCAAGAGAATTGCTTGAGCTCAAGAGGTTGAGGTTGCTGTGAGCTGTGATGCAACAGCACTCTACCGAGGGCAACAAAGTGAGATTCTGTCTCAATGAAATAAACAATCACCACCAAAGAAACAGGCGGTTAATCTATGAGAGTTTTGGATACCAGCTCAATTTGGTAGACAATCCAAATTCTTGTATGTGGGTCTCTTCTCACTCATGCTTCAATTTTCAATAGTTGAAAGGTGTTTTGTAATATCATTTTTGATTTTAGGACTGGAATAGCAAGATACGTGTATCCCCCTGCAAAGAACATATTCTGTTTTGCTTTATTAAAGATATTTAACTGTGACTCAGCACCCATAGCACAGTGGTTTTGGCGCTAGCCAATGTACTGAGAGTGGTGGGTTCAAACCCGGCCTGGGCCAGCTAAAAACAATGATAACTGCAACAAAAAATAGCTAGGCATTGTGGCAGGTGCCTGAAGTCCCAGCTACTTGGGAGGGTGAGGCAAGAGAATCACTTAAGGCCAAGAGTTTGAGGTTGCTGTGAGCTGTGATGACACAGCACTCCACCAAGGACAACACAGTGAGACTCTGTCTCGAAAAAAAAAAAGATATTTAACTATGAAATCAATTCGGCTGAATAGTTTTAACTCTTGTTTTCTTATTATTTTGGTAGCACACTGTCACTAACACAATTGGTTATTGAAAAGTGTAACCTGATTTTTTTTTTCATAAGCTCATACAGGACTTGTTGACTTGTTACCACCTTCAACTTTATACCTTGAATCACAGGTCCTCCTGGATTCTCAAGTAATGTGTACGATGTTGGAATGTTTTTCCATTTATCAGCAAAGTGGATTAATTAGGCACCCACATTTGGAAAGTAATGAACACCTAATGAACATGTTTTAAAAAGACATTGTCTTTGCCTGATAAAGCCTACTGTACCAGTTTTTCATTCTTCCTTTTGGCCACACTATCTTTGCTAACCCTTTTATAACCCTTAGACTGTTGGACCTGTTTGAGTCTGGGGCGGTAGCCTCCAATGCAGTGGACATTCACTCCATGCTTGGTTAAGGCGTAGGAGGGAGTTTCTCTATCTTCAGGGAAAGTATGCTAAGCTTTTGGCCATGGGCAATTGGCTCTTTACCTTCTCAGCTGGTTTAAGCTCAAGGTTTCCTGTGATGCAAAAAGCCAGATACAGCCTACTTCAACTGTGTTACACCTGACAAGGAGGAAATAGTTCATATTGAGACCACAGTGTAGATAGAGCTCCAGCAACCAGAAAGTCACCAAGGCACTTAGCAGCAGCTAATAACTCTCCCCCCTCCCACACACACACACTTGAATTCATTTTATGAGGCTTACTCCCACATGAAGAAAGGCCGAAAAACATTCACCTGTGTAAACACAACCAAGTTCTAGTATCACACCACTGGAATAAATAGGAGAAGTTTGGGGAAAAAAATTCTTAGTTGACAGAACTATGATCAACGAGAAGAGTTCCATTTCTACCAAAAAATGAGAGTCATGGTTTGAAGACTGTTCCTGTGTTACAGCTTGTTACTTTAGTTATTTTATCACTTTGTAGCCCAGGTTGCCTCTCTTTTGACCGTCATGGCTTTCCAGGGCTGTCAGACTTGCAGGCCAATGAGAAGGACTTATGTATCTCAGAGAAGCCCTTGTGGTGGAGCTTTCTAACTTAAAGAACAGGAACTCAGGCAATTGTTACTAAAGGTGATGAGTGTTATTACCTAGAGATTCTTGCACGTGGGGCTAGAGGCTGTCAGTAAAAAGGAGCTGATGCCTGACCACCTTCCTGGAGGGTCAGGTAAGAAATCAATTTGTTTCTCTATCTGTTGGTGGGATGCGAGGTGTTGTTAATCATCAAATGCTGACTATCTACGTGGATAGTGGAAACTTTGGGGAGGGGAGAATTTATTTCTTTGGCCCATTCTCCCAGCTAGGCACCTGTGAAATTAAATGCTTCACTGCCTGGTCATATGTGATTTACAAATATTCTATCCAAATGATATAAAAAAGAACTATACCCTTCTTTATTTTTCTTCTTTTATTGTTTCTATTTTCCTCTCCCCTCCTTCCTTCTCTCCCTCCTTTCTTTATATCCATCCATCCATTCAGTAATTACTGAATATTTTCTATGGTCAAGCTCCTTAGACCAGTAGCTGTGGTCCAGGAACAGAAAGGGTGCACGTTCACTCAAGGGGCAGGCACAAAGTAGGGCAGAGAAGGGAGGGAGTTGACAAGAGATGACCACCGGTAAGAAGCGAAGGAGGATTATGACTAAGGAGGCTCTAAGAATTACTTGTGACTCATCAGCCTTTTTTCCCCATCTAGTAGAGATTGTGAACCCCACCTTGTATAGGTTCATAGTCTCTACTAGAAACTCTGGAACTTGAGTATCACCAGAAACAAGTGAAATGCAATAAATACATCTATCTATCTATCTATCTATCTATCTATCTATCTATCATCTATCTATCTATCTATCTACCTACCTATCATCTATCTAACTTTATTTATTTATTTTTTTGATTCAGAGTCTCACTATGTTGCCCTTGGTAGAGTGTCATGGTGTCACAGCTCAAAGCAACCTCAAACTCTCGGGCTTAAGACATTCTCCTGCCTCAGCCTCCCAAGTAACTGGGACTACAGGCACCTGCCACAACGCCTGGCTATTTTTTTGTTACAGTTGTCATTGTTGTCTAGCTGGCCCAGGGCTGGGCTCAAACCTGCCAGCCTTGGTGCACATGGCTGGCGCTGTAACCACTGTGCTATGGGTGCCAAGCTTATCTCTCCGTCTTGACAACTGTAGTTAGGCAATATGCTACCATTCAGTGATTGTGTGCTAGTTTACATAATCAAAACTTATAAGAAGCTTAAATGGCTTAACTGTTTAAGTGAACCCTAAAAAATATCATGTAAGACAAGCTAATGGAACAGAACAATCAGATAGTCCAGGAAACCAACTCAAAAGAGAGAACACTGATGAAAGAGAAAAGGAGGCCGGGCGTGGTGGCTCACATCTGTAATCCCAGCACTCTGGGAGGCTGAGGCAGGTGGATTGCTTGAGCTCAGGAGTTGAAGACCAGCCTGAGCAAGAGCAAGACCCCATTTCTAAAAATAGCTTGGTGTTGTGGCAGGCACTTGTAGTCCCAGCTACTCAGTACGCTGAGGCAAAAGGATCACTTGGGCACATGAGTTTGAGGTTGCTGTGAGCTATGAGCCTACACACTCTACCAAGGGTGAAAGTAGAACCCTGTCGAAAAAAAAAAGAAAGAAAGAAAAGGAATTGGAAATGATGTATGCAAAATATACCTTGGGACTAATCATATAAAAATGCTGAGGATGTTATTAAGCCCGAAAAAGCATACAAGAAATATTTTCAACAAAGAGCTCTTCAACACATAGTAATTGACAATGCGCAACCCTTATGACAAGAGAATATTTCTCTTGACCTACTGCTGCGGACACCTGCTCTATCAGAAAAGCTGTTTATAGGGCACAGAGGCAGGACTGAGCGCTGCTGAGAGCAGGTACAGGAGGACGACTCGGTAGAGACTTCTCTGTGTTGCTAAGTTCACTCACAGAGCCCCGTGTTGCTCTCTCAAGGCATTGGTTATTGAACTCATTAAGTGTATGTAAGAACATACTTGTTAATTTCACTTATGAAGAAATGTATGAATAAATAAATGCATTAATACTTTGGTAAAGTCTACAAAAATAAGATGGCTTTTGGAGGCGCAAAGTGCCAGGGGAGGGCAGGGAACAGAGAGCATTCAGCGGGTCAGGCCTGTGGTGCCACAGTGGCAAGTCACCTTCTATGTCCCAGAATGTGACACAGACGCCCCAAAGACTTTGAAACAGCAAAGGCAGTGGACATTTCTCCCATGCATGTTCTACTCCCTAAAGCAGTTACATATCCTAAGAATAATTTTAGTAAGACTTCTAATAATTAGAATAAAAGCAAAAGTAACTTTTGTCTACAGTGCTAGAAAGCAGGATGAGCTGGCTGAAAGCACTTTAGGTCGCCTGAGTCCTAGTCTAATAGTCTTCCTCCTACGTCACACAGCAACTTAAATATTCATTTTATTGGTTTATTTATCTTTAACTTTACAGGAGGAAAATTCATTCTTTTAGTGTAAATTTCCACAGGTTGTGAAAAATATATACCATCATGTAACCACCACCAAAATTAAGATGCAAAATCGTTCTTATCACCCCCCAAAATACCCCTGTGCTGCCCGTTTATAGTTAACCCTCCCTCTTCCCTTTTAACCCTTGAAAATCATTTATCTATTCCCTGTCCTTTTAACTTTGCCTTTTCCAGAATAACATGAAAATGAAATTATATAGTAACACGACAACTTTTTAATTAGGAAATTTAAAACAAAAGCAAGCAAGCAAACAAATGCAACAACAAAAAAGAGCCCCTTTTGGCTCGGTGCCTGTCACTCAGTGGCTAGGGCACCGGACTCAAATCCTGCCTGGGCCTACCAAACGGAAATTACAACTACAGCAAAAAAAAAAAAAAAGCCCTGGTGTTGTGGCGGGCACCTGTAGTCCCAGCTACTTGGGAGGCTGAGGCGAGAGAACTGCTTAAGCCCAAGAGTTAGAGGTTGCTGTGAGCTGTGATGCCACGGCACTCTTCCAAGGGTAATATGGTGAGACTCTGTCTCAAAAAAAAAAGAAGAAGAAGAGCCCTCTTCCCTGAATATTCTCACTAAGTAAAATTTACTATGCTAGACAACTTGCATCTTCCTAATGCTCCTCAAAATATTTTTCCTGATTGAAGCAACTTTTGTTTTTTCTTTCTTTTTGTCCTTGCCCTAGCTTGCTTAAGAATTTTTTTGGGGGTGGGGCATTTTGAAAGGTGCTTTCTGTGTGACCATGAGAGTGAATTAGGCTGTACAGAGGCTATGCTTCATAATATTCCATCTGGGAGAGAGGCGATGCTGTGTTTTTCTAGCACTTTTATAAATACAATCTGAACTAAAGAGGAAAACTCATTCCATGGGGTTCAATTAGACTTTTCCTGAATGAGAGCAGACAAAAGGGATGTGGAATGAAGTTCAGGTACACGGAACTTAGAAAAAAACTCTAAAGCCCCCTCATCTGTGAAGGTCAGTTCCCTCATGAAGGAACATAACATTCCTGAAATGTAAAATTGCAAGGCATGCCAAAAAAACCCAATTCATGGGGATTTGTTTGAATGCACGCACCATTTCAGCTGCCTGCTTAGTGAGGTTAGTGGGTCCACTGCCATTGCAGCTTAGTGACAGACCAGCTCTAGGTACAGCATGAGTTAGTTGCCTTGTTGTCCACCATCCTTTCTGTTCTTGTCTTCATGATCAGGAGGATATGAAATAGGAAAACCCAGGGTACAAGAGCCAGATTTTACCTTGGATTTTCCTTGGCTAATATATATTTTTTAAGGATTTGGAAATGTGGGCATATTTTGTTCCATTCCATGAACTATGGAGTTGCCAACATCACATTCTCAGACAGGGAAGGGGTGAAATAGAGGCTATGCATCTTCATGGGCAGTGTTTATTGTATATGCATATCGCACTGGAACAGGTGCTCTTTGGCTGGTTCTGTCCAGTGTAGTTATTTTCTTTACAGAATATCATTTTGCTTTTGTTACCAAGTTTTATATCATTTTCATCAAACCTTTTTATACAGCTGCTGGTTTGGATTCTGCCTTTATGCTTATCACTATAAACATAGAAGAAGTGAAGGGCAGCAAGAGAAAAACCACAGTGGTGGATAGAGTAGCTCAGTGAGCCGGAGGGGGGCAACAGATGGGTGAGATCCCCATATTTACACCACTCTCAAGTTGTGATGGAATCAGGGCCCTGGTAAGCCGTAAGCATATATTCCTATTTGTGAAGGCCTTAACTCCAACTTTTGGCCAAATCTGTTTTGCTTTATTAATAAAAACAAAACAAAATTTATTGCTGCATATAATAAATCTAACTTTTGGAGATAGGAAACAGTAAATTTTCAAAACTGGTGAGTTTGATGTTCAATCCCTGGCATCAGATGGTGAACAGATGGTTTGTAAACACACAGCAAGGGAAACAGCATGGGTTTACTAAGAGCAAGCTGGGCTGAACTAATCTTGTTTCCTTTTTGATAGAGATGACACTGAGAGAAAAGAGAAATTAAAAAAAAAACAGGGCATTTTGATTTAAGTCAGGATAAACTGTTTTCTTGAGGAAAAGATAGAGAAAATGTAACTGCAAGATATAGGGATAGATCTATTGCTAGTCAAAATGGTTAACGGGCCAAGGGCAACCTCAAGGGAGTTATGGAAACAGCATGTCATAGGATTCTTAATTGCTCCAGAGTTTTATCAGTAATTTGAGCAAAATATATACATTCCTTTACACAACATTTTGAGAGATAGTGAATATAATGAATATCAAAATTAAGATTTTTTTTGTGGCACCTATAGTTCAGTGGGTAGAGCACCAGCCACATACACCAAGGCTGGCAGGTTCAAACCCAGCGGCCAGCTAAAACAACTCTGACAACTGCAATAAAAAAAAGATAGTCGGGCATTGTGGTGGGCGCCTGTAGTCCCAATTACTTGGGAGGCTGAGGCAAGAGAATAGCTTGAGCCCAAGAGTTTGAGGTTGCTGTGAGCTGTGACACCACGGCACTCTACCCAGGGTACAGCTTGAGACTCTGTCTCAAAAACAAACAAACAAACAAAAAACAAAACAAAACAAAATCAAGTATTTTTTCAATAAGAAAAAAAAAATAGTAGGCCAGAAGTACATTGAAAAGTAACAATTTTTATTGAAGACAAATGCAAAATCTTAAGCTTATTATTTAAGAAAATGCAGAAGTATAGGATGGAGGAGAATTGGCTTCTTGTTACTCTGTGAAAAAAATGATAACATTTTAGTCAATTTCAAACGTAATGTGAGTCAATTGTATAAAACAATTACTGAATAATAGAAGAATAGCATCTTTATTAGCTGGAAATGCCCATCTCATTGTACTTTTTGATGGTCACACCCATTCGTACTTTTTCTAGACCTATGTCTCCAACTTTAGGAAAGATATTCACCAACTGGAGCAGATCCAGAAAGTCTGACCAAGTTGGGTACAGTCTAAAGATCTCAACACTTGAAGGACAGGGGAAGACACCTGGGTGTCAACGCTGGGTGTCTGCTTTGAGCGTAAGGGAGAAGGAAAATAGGGTGGAAGTAAAGTTGAGGATGGAATAAGAACAGGTCAACTTCCTAAGGGATTAAATAATAGATAAATGTTGTATGAAGGAGCCCCAGAAAAATAGTTATCAAGAATAGAGACTGCGGGCCAGGTGTGGTGGCTCACACCTACAATCCTAGCACTCTAGGAGGCTGAGGTGGGTGGATTGCCTGAGCTCATAGATTCAAGACCAATCTGAGCCAGACCAAGATCCTGTCTCCAAAAATAGCCGGGCATTGTGGTACACCTGTCCCAGCTACTTGGGAGGCTGAGGCGAGAGAATTACTTGAGCCCAAGAGTCTGAGGTTGCTGTGAGCTATGACACCACGGTATTCTACCAGGGGCAAGAAAGTAGGACTCTGTCTCCAAAAAAAAAAGAATAGAAACTCAGGTTGGGCATTCTACACTACAACTGCTGCTCAGAATGAGGGTGAGGTATGTGTGTGCACGAGCATGCGTGTCCATGTGTGTGTGTGTCTGTGCATGTGTGTCCATGAGTGTGTGCATGTGCATGCATGTGCGTGTGTGTATCTGTGTATGTGTATCCTGTGTGCATGCATGTGTGTGTGCATATGCGTTTGTGCATGTGCATGCATGTGTGTGTGTGTGTCTGTGCATGTGTATCCTGTGTGTGTGCGTGTGTGTCTGTCTGTGCATGTGTGTCCATGAGTGTGTGCATGTGCATGCGTGTGCGTGTGTGTGCATGAGTATCCACATGTGTGTCTGTGCATGTGTGTCCATGTGTGTGTGTCTGTGCATGTGTGTCCATGAGTGTGTGCATGTGCATGCATGTGTGTGTGTGTGTCTGTGCATGTGTATCCTGTGTGTGTGCATGCGTGTGTGTGCAGGTTTGTCTGTCTGTGCATGTGTGTGTGTGAATGTGTGTCTGTCTGTGCATGTGTATCCTGGGTGTGTGCAGGTTTGTCTGTATGTGCATGTGTGTGTGCATGTGCATGCATGTGCGTGTGTGTGTCTGTGCATGTGTATCCTGTGTGTGTTCAGGTGTGTATGTCTTTGCATGTTTTTCAATGTAAGTTTGGGTGCATGTGCTAGGTTGTGGGGGTGTG
>CAUYRH010141811.1:0-28438 GCA_963574655.1 Perodicticus potto | reverse complement strand
TTACATGGATGGAGCTGGAACATATTCTTCTTAGCAAAGTATCTCAAGAATGGAAGAAAAAGTATCCAATGTACTCAGCCCTACTATGAAGGTAATTTATAGGTTTCATATGAAGGCTATAACCCAACTATAGCACAAGAATATGGGGAGAGGGGCAAGGGAGGGGAGGGGTTGGGATGGAGGAAAGGTAATTGGTGGGGCCACACCTACAGTGCATCTTAGAAGGGTACAGGTGAATCTTACTATATGCAGAATACAAATGTCTTCATACAATACCTAAGAAAATGCCGTGAAGGCTATGTTAATCACTTTGATGAAAATAGTTCAGATTGTATATGAAAGCAGCACATTGCACCCCTTGATTGCACTAACGTACACAGCTATGATTCAATAATAATAAAATAAATAAAAAAGAAAATGATGAAAGTAGAGCTGGCTCTCAAAGTTACTCTTCTTACATTAAATGCAGCAGATGGCCTACTCCCACCATGGTCCTCACACACTTTACATTTGTGTAGGGTTTTTCATTTTCAGACAGTTTTGTTCCTCACTCACTTTCAAGGACTGCAGGGTGTATTGTGTTACAGCTCCCCTTCCCAAGGGAATGCTGCCTCCTTTCCCAGAAAGAGGGATCCAACCTCTGGACATGGGTTGCCAACTGTTACACCACCTCCAGCCAACTCTGGGCAGTCTGCCTCTCATCTCCTTAACATTATTTGCCCTCCCTACACCCCACTGACTTGGTATTTCCAGTTTACATCCTCCTCACAGTCCCAGCCCTGAAGTGCATGAATGCCTTGTGGATGAAACACATCCTGTGACTGTTCTTGTGTTCTGAGTGTTTCCCTTTTTTCCTAGATTCCTTCTAGAGAACAGCTTCCCTCTCATCCTTTGTGTGAGAACAAGTAACTCTGGCATACAAGATTTCTGCCTAAAGACTTGGGATAACACCAGGTGAGATCAGGCTTGCCATGATACAAAGTTCCCAAAGAGGACGTGGACTGAATCTGCTGATCCTCGGCTCTCTGTGGAAGGGTAGGTGATACGCATCTTGGAGCATCACCAGAAGTTGCTTTTAAGCACCATGCCCCAGATCTGGGTTACAAGTAAAACAAAATTATGTCTTTACTTTCTATTCTAGCAGTATCTCCTCAGCCAGGGTGCACAGCACCTTTGCACAGAGAAAATTTGGTGCTTCAGGAGTAACTTTCACATATGCTGTCAGCACAGTAAGGTATTTGTAAATAAACAAATGACTTATATTTGAGGAAAGGTAGTACGTACACTGATAATCCAAAAAAAAAGGCTGATAAAAGTCACTTACTTATAAAGTATTAGATGCACAGGTAGTAATAACTCCCTAATTACCAAGACATTAAAACTCATTCGGAAAAAATAAAAAAAGACTCACTGTATTTCCCAAGGACAATATAACCAAGATGGAAGGAAGGGGGAAAGGTAGGATGCAGGGAGCATATCTCCTCCTTATAATCTATTTTACAAAGTATCACTAACCAACAGCTGAAATTCATCATGCGAAACCTACCTAAAAAACATAAAGTTCCAAAAGCGATGAGGAATAGCCAACTGTGAATACTGATGCATGTTCATGTATATAATTAGCATAATGAGCAGAGGTTTTAGTGATAATAATGCCACTTACCACCACTTTATGCTTACTTTACAGGTTAGAAGGTATTTTCACACCTATAATTTTATTCACCAAATAAATGCACCCAATGATGTTATAATTCTAAGAGGTTGGTGAGATAGCTACTATTATCTCCATTTGAGATATACCATTATCTTGATTTTGTTGAGAATAGTTAACTGACTTGCCCAACGTCACACAGCTACTAAGTAGCAAGGCTGAGACCGAAACCCTATTTTTTGAGTGTACTTTTGAGTCCATCTAGTGTACTCTGTCCTTCAATATCTCCCCATAACAAGCCATGTGCTATTATTTATTTATTCATTCAAGAAATACTTAACCATTCATCTAATAAATATTCATTACTTAGTATGGTCAAGCACTTGGTAAGTTGCTATGCCTTCAAAGACAAAGAAAACCTTTTCCTTATTTCTAGTTAGTAGCAAATAACCAATTATATGCAAAGAGGATAGACAGATACATAAGGCAACCATAAAATAAACACATTATTTAATAGTACATACTACTATATATATTTAAAAATGCCTCTTGATCATGAATGTTACCATTTCAAAGCATAATGTGGATACAGATTTAAGAACCAAAAAGAGAAAAGGTATGATTCAACTAACACATTCCAGGCTTGGCAACTTCAGAATTTATTGTTCATTAAAACTGTATTTTAATTATCCTAGTTTTAATTAAAGTATTATGTAGAGTTGGTGAAATGCAATTATGTGCAACTGACTTAAGATGTATAATAGGCTAATATTTGTAAAGAAATGCATTATTGTCACAAGATCTGCTCATGTAAAATGAAGTGCTATTTTATTTCAAATGAAAAATTGGTACATAGAATATTAAACTCTTGTCATTAAAGTTAAATACTACATTGCCAACTCAAATGGAACCAAGTAATTCTAAGATCCCCAGCCCCCAGCCCCTTGGGCTATTTGGTTTGCACAAAATGGTTCTCCATGAGGTACTCTCTATCCCAAAGCAGCAGGTACAGTCTCAGCTACCTGCAGATGCCGGAAAGCATTATCAAGGAAAGGACACTTTAACTTTCATTACGTCCGATGCCAACATGTGATGATACAAACTTCAAATTTACTGCTAGCTATAGCCCATAACCTGATTTAATACTGTTTATAGGGTAACCCTTCATCATACTGCCTGACAATCTGAAACAAAATAAGAAATTCTCACAAAAATCTGAGTCTACCCTTTACTATGCAGTGAGATTCTGGTGTAAAGCACTGTGATAGGGAGCCTTACTCAGCAGTCTAAATAACATTCATTACAGCAGTATGACACCTCAATCTTCTTCTTACCCACTTTGATGGACACTAATATACCCCAGGATAATACTGGCTCAGACAATAGACTCCCATTGTGCCTGTCTTCCCAAACGTGGTGAAAACAATAACAAAAAGAACTTTCTAGGCTTTAGAAACCAGCACTTGGAGAAGCAAGTGGGGCATTTAGATGTAACAAGGCATGCTCTGGCGGAGGTGCTCATAGGAGACATCTACATGCAGAGACATGTAGAGGGCTACATCTATGAAGAACTTCTTTTTAATTTCATTTATTTATTTATTCATTTATTTTGAGACAGAGTCTCCCTTTGCACCCCTCAGGACAAAGTGCCATGGCGTCACATCTCACAGCAACCTCAAACTCTCGGGCTTAAGATAGTCTCTTGCCTCAGCCTCATGAGTAGCCAGGACTTGTAAAGAACATTTTTAAGGGTATCATACAGCATATACTGTCTTTCACTTTATTGAATGTTAGTTGACAAATTACTTTCTTGCTTGTTCTTTTCTGTTGAATTTTACAACTCCAGGGAGAGAGGTCATTCTTCTGGATTTATAAATTAAGCCAAGGCACAAAAGGACAGATAGTTCATAGGTGAGATTCCAAGCTGCAAGGTGTTGTAATCAAATGCCCTAAGAAGTAGCTCCAGGAAGCTTTTTCATTATCTAGTGTACCAAGAGCAAACCTTCATCAAAGCCATGAGCAAGCACTATCAACCCATTTCTCCTTCCTCCTTCCAAATCCCAGCTCTTTTGAAGCCCCGGTGTTTAACCTGTACTGCCATTTATCCTCAGTGCTGTCCCTCCTTCCCGTCTGGTTACCTTTTCCCTCCCCATTCACTGAAGACTATAGCTCCTGGCTGTCCAAATACCTCTACCCCTTCTCCTGTTATTCCAGGTAGCTTAACATTCAAGTAGACATCCACTCTGACACTAAGGCCTTGGTGTCTTAACCATCTCATCATCACTGACTTTTCCCTCCACACCACCTCAACCCCTAATCAAATGATCACTCCCTAAAACCTTGTCAACTCCAACTAAAGTTCCATTCTGAAGTCTAGATTGCAAATACCCCATATGTCAGCCCGTTTTGTCAGGAAAACAAAATCTCTGCAACAGCTTATACACTGAACCTACACAGAAGAGTAATATCCCAGAATATTAGGAGCAAGGAAGGGGAGACAGCACAGAGGAAGGAGGGTGTGACCCATGGGATGACTTCAGAGAAGTGGCAGGATGCCATGTGTTACAGAACAGTCTAGTGGGGTGGCGTCAGTAATTTATCTACTGATCTACCTACATACAACCATTCTCTCATTCCCTAAGGGTCAAAATTCACCCCACAAAAATTTTGTTCTGTCACTTTTCTTGACTTCATCACTTGATTCCTTCAAATTAGAGAAGTCTTGTGTTTGGGACTGAATGGAGGAGCTGAAATAAGGATTAGAAGACCTGAGGTCCCGAATATACTCACTTCTCCTTTGCCCACTGCAGTTACTCTTCCAATCAATATACTCGTAATTAGTCTTCTGACAATATCATATTTGAGTGTCCTTCATTACCTATCTCCCTTATACAACTCAGAGAATTCTAACACCTATCACCTCCAAGATTCTTGTTTCTCATTTCTATGTAATAGTTTGGCTAGACCTCAACCTTACTGGAATCCAACTAGCTACTTTCTTTATAAGTGCATCAGAACTTCTAAACATTACTGAAGAAATCCATTACGCTAACTGCAACTGTGCACTCCAATGTTCCAAGAAGCCTAGCAACTGGCCCTAGTTTACTTTTGACTTTCTGGATGATTATTTAATATCTTCACTACTCTTCCTATACCGCCTCTCATTCTAAAGCTTATAAGCTCATCTCAATATTTAGAGAGAATATAAACGTCCATAAGAAACCTTTCAATTTTCCATAAGCATACCTACCAAACAGCATGTATATACACCTGGGTTTTGGCTTCTGTTCTGTTAGAGTGGAAGCTGCCCTTGAAGGGCTACCACAAACACAACTCTAGGGCCTTCATTCTCATGCTTGTCTATAAATGCCCATGTCGCCTGTGCCAAGAGGACTTGGCTCCTCTTGGTACACTCATATACTCTTCAATCTTCACGTTCTCCTCCTCTATTGGATAACTTCCATGAGCATGTAAACATTTTCTGGTATTATCTATTTTAAGGAAACAACCCTAAAAACGCAACCTCCTTGACGTTATGTACCCACTATTTCTCTGTGGCCATTCACAATAAAAATCTCCAAAGAGTTAAATCAACTTGTTATCTACGCTTCCTCATTTTTTAAATTTAAATATTTAAAAATTCCAACTACTAAGCATTTCCTAATCAGGGAAATAAAATGAAGAACATCTTTAGTTCATTCTAGATTCAGTATCAAACTCATTCTTAATCTTTCAGCAATGTTCTTGGAAACACAAATTCTCAGTCTGTCTGAAAATATCTCAATTTCTCCTTCATTTTTGAACGTTAGTTTAGCTAATAGGGAATTCTATGATGATTACACCCATCAGCTCAGCATCTTGAAGATATTATTCTGTCATCATCTCTTTTCTCAGCTATCATTTGGATCACTGTTCCTTTGAAGCAATCTGATTTACATATATGGTTACTTTTAATATTTCTCCTTTGTCTTTTGATGTTCTTTGGTTTTACTATAATATGTATATTTGTGTGGATTTGGATTTGTTTTTATTTGTCCTACATGGAGCTCATTCTACTTAACACAAGATTCACCATTTTATAAAATATAGTAGCAATGATCTCTAATAATATCTCTATCCCATTCTTTCTATCCCTTCTGCAACTATTCTTAGATGTTTATTGATTATTCTGTCCTCAGTATCTCTTAATCTTTCTTCCACATTTTCCATCTTTGTGCTTTATTGTAATTTCTTCAGCTCTATCAGAACAATAAAGCACACTTTAGCTACAGATTATCTCCTCTTCCATCCATTCATTGATGTTTTAAATAAATGAATACATTTTTCACCTCAAGAAGTCTGATTCCCTCCACCCCCACCTTATTTGGCAATTTCTAAACCTAGCGCATTAAGGCATGAGGTGGTAGGTCACACCTACAACCCCTGCACTTTGGGAAGCTGAAGCGAGTGGATCACTCAACTCCAGGAGTTTGAGACAAGCCTGGGCAATATAGTGAGACCCTGTCTTTACAAAAATAAAACCTAAAATTAACTGGACATGTTGACAAATGCCTGCAGTCCCAACTGTTTGATCCTAGAATTCAAGGTTACAGAGAGCTATGATCAGAACACTGTACGCCTGGGTGACAGAGCAAGACCCTAGTCTCAAAAGAAATAAAAAACAAAACAAAACAACAACAACAAAAAACTAGTACATTAAAAGATACTGACATCATCATCTATTAGAAAGATGAAAATTAAAAACTCAGTGAGATATCATTATACACCTTTTAGAATGGCTAATTAGTTTGAACAGCCAAACACCAGTAAGTTAGCAGAGAAACTAGATAATTCATACATTGATTGAAGGAATATAAGATGGTACAGCCTACTAAACTAAACATGCAACTACCATACAACCCAGTCTTCCCAGTTTTGAATATTTATCACAGAGAAATAATATCGTGTGCTCATATATACACCCACATACAAAACTTTTCAAGAAGGTTTACAGCAGTTTTATTCATAATGGCCAAAACCTGGATACAGCCCAGACATCTTTCAACAGATGAATGCTTATACAAGTTGTAGTATGTCCACACCAAGAAACACTACACAACAATAACAAGAAACCAACTATTGATACAAGCAATAACTTAGATGAATCAGAGAATTATGTTGAGTGAAAAAGTCAAAACTCAAAGGTTACATACATACCGCATGATTCTATCTACATAACATTCTTTAAATGTCAAAATTATAGAAATGAAGAAAAGATTCGTGATTACCAGGATTTAGAAAGGGTATGAGGAAAGTAGTTGTGGCCACAAAAGGGCAATATGAGGAATCATTGTAGTGATGAAAATGTTCTGTATACTGACTGTATCAATGTGAACAGCTGTGCTGTAATACTGTACTACAGCACTGCAACATCTTACCATTTGGGGAAACTGGGTAAAGCATTCACAGGATCACCCTGTACTATTTCTTCTGACTGCATATGAATCTATAATTATTTTAAATACTATGTTTAATTAAAAATGGGAAAAGGGCTAATATTATATGCTCTTATTATATTATCTTAAAATATTATATTCCTCATTTATACAGAGGAAAAAGTGTAAGTAAAAGTGTAAATACACTCACTGCTCAGAGTAGTCAAATTCAGAGATAGAAAGCAGAATACTGGATGCCAGGGGCAAGGAAAGGAGGGAAACGGTGATGAGTGTTTAGTGGATATGGAGTTTTAGTTTCATGAGAAGAAAAGAGTTCTGGAAATAGATGATGGTGATGGTTGTACAACAATGTGAATGTACTTAATGTTAAAGAACTGTATAATTAAAATAATCAAAATAATAAACTTTATGTTACGTGTTTTACTACTATTTAATTTTTTTTTTAAAGAAAGAGGAAAAACTAAACTCTTCCCAAGACTTCCTACTTACATATAGAATGAAATCCAGATTCCTTCTCAGATTCTGGGACTATGATGCCTGGGGCCTCTTCTCTATCCACTCTGCCAGCCCCTTTCTCCCGGTATTCCGATCCTACCATTGTCTCTTCACTTTAGCAAACACATCAAGCACTTTCCTGTTTTTGCCCCATCCATCTAGAACATTCATCCTCAGGATCTGTGCACAGCTGGCTCCTTCTCATCTCAGCTATGGACCTAAGAGAGCAGCACAGCACAGAGGGGAGCAATGTGGACTCGGGAATCAAATGGCTCTAATGCTGACCAGCTGCTGGCCTCTCCCTGCTTTAGTTCTCATGCGGAAAGCAATGATAACTCACTGGGCTGCTGTGAGAATTAAATAAATCAGTACATATGAAGCCCTTAAAACAGTTCCTGTTTTAAAAATCATTAATTATTGTCATTATTAAATATCACATTGAAAACATCATAGAAATTAGGTTGAATGGATGAAGGCAAACACAAAAGATTTCATATTTAATGATTCTATTTATGAAATTCTAGAACAGGTAATTCTACCCTATGGCAATAGAACTGTGGGTTAGTGAAAGGGTGGGGCTACAGGGAGGGTACTGACTGCATAAGGAGGCACAGGGAACTTTCTTCATTGGGATAGTGATTACCTCTATAAATACATTTCTTAAAATTCATCATGTTTAAAATATGTGCTTAAAAATCGTGCATTTTGTTATATATAAATTATAACTCAATAAAGTGTTTTTTAAAATGTCACCTTCATAGGCAGCTGCTCTTAACCACTAGCTTAGGACTCCCCTCATCCTACCCCATTAATAAATACCCTTCACAACATCCATCCTAGCCTGAAAGTAGCCTGTTTATGCACCTGTCTCCACATAGAAACACCTCACTGATAGCAGTTATTCCCCTGTCTCATTCTCTTTTGTCCCTAGCAACCTGAGCAGTGTCTAGTGCCAAGTAAGTGTTCAGTAAATATCCATGAAACACATGAAGAAATAAAGAGGGAGAAGCATACTGATCATTGGCACCCCCTTCTACAAGAGCATCACTGAATATTAACACCAGAAAGGATCTTGGCAGTATTTAGTAAACCCTACTCATTTTTAGCATGATAAAATCAAGGCAAAGGGAGAATAAGTAATTTGCCCAAGGTCATATGGAGGAAGCAGGTCTGGAATCCTATATGTTCATCTATTTTATATTAAATATGGCTCAGTTTGTACATATAATCTATATATTTTCACAAAATGCCTACAAAATATAAAAATTTTAAAAGCACATTATTTTGAAAGCCCAGTTACTATAAAAATATTATTATTACAACTAGATCTACTTCATTCAAACATGAAGTTGTGACTTCCAGTGGAAGGACTAATTCTAACACATCTTTCTTGGAGAGACTGATCAAATGACAATGATGTAATGGATGTTCCTGTATTTAAGCATGGACAAGTAAGAGTCAAACTGTTTCTAAGTCACCTGGGACAATGTCTATTGCCCTCAATCCATAATCCAGCTAATTCCTGGCAAGTCGTATCTTGTAAACCTGACTAGAGTTTTGAAATATTTAATATATATACTTTGAATTTCCAGGAAAACACATGCAAGAACACTTGTGCTTACACATTCCTGTCAGGTAGGCTACAGGATGCTACTTGAGCATAAAAACCTGCAATTAAGCAAAAGAAAGGCATTGTACACAACAAGTTTTCCTGTCCTAATCTGATGATTACCAATATAAATTACCTCTTGGAGGTAAGAGAACTATTGCATGGCATCAACATTCACATTTCATATCTTGAGAAATAAAAAGAAACAAAGAAAATACATCTGAACCAAAATAACACACAACAATTTTATTATCAAGTTAGACTATATTTATAAGACAAATCTATACTCATCTTTGATATGCAAAGATAGCAAATTGGTTTCAGTAAATCAGAGAAATAAACAGATATTTTTTAACTTCTCATATAAATAAAACCTATAATTACCTATTCAAAATTCTTAATATAACTTATTCTCAATTCTTTCAAAATATTGTTTGCCCTTCTAAGAGATTTTACTGCTTCATTGACATTTTTTCTTAAAATTTGCTATTTTTTTCCCTTCTGCTGAGGAATTTTATAGATATTACATGACTTTTCTTCACATTTGTTCATTCAGCCATTTTAGTACTGCATATCTGCTATGCAACCCACCAGGCCAGAAATAGTTACAAAAACAAAAAAGTTGTATTTGGTCAATACCCCAAATGGGTAGGTGGGGACAGAAAACTATTTGAGTACATAAGACCTATAAATGCTAACAGTTAATTCAAGATAAATGCCAAGATGATAAGTAATTTCTTTTCTTGTCTCAGAGTTTTGACTGAAGCCATAAATTTCAAGACAATGTTGTTCTTAACATTTCAAGCATTCTAAAGAGTACCTGCTAAGAAGTGGTCAAAGCCAATCCAGTGAACTACCTCTAAATGCAGGAATGCTTAGCCTTTTTCCTCCCAGAAGGGAACAGATGAAGCTTGAGAGAATTAGATCTCTGTCCTCTGGAAAATGTAAGTCGCAGACACTGGGACATAACTCTTAATGGTTAAAGCATGAAGGATAAATGCTAAGAGAAAGAGCTGCCAGCATTTGGACATGTGCCAATAACAGTGTACAGACTTTAAATCTTTTTTTTTTTGAGGAGGAAAGGGAAATTCATTACTTTGCTAGCAAAGGGGGAAAAATGGCAAATTGGCCAACTCAAAATACCGATTTTTGCTCACCAGTGGACTACATTAACTTTTTAAAAAAATTTTATCATCTTTATTATTAAATCACAGCTGTGTACAATAGTGCAGTGAAGGGATATAATGTGCTGGTTTCATATACAATCTTAACTATTTTCATCAAACTGATTAACATAGCCTTCCTGGCATTTTCTCAGTTATTATATGAAGACATTTGTATTCTGCATTTAGTAAGGCTCGCCTGTACACTTCTAAGATGCACCGTAGGTGTGGCCCCACCAATTACCCTCCCTCCATCCCAACCTTCCCCCGCCCCTCCCTACCCTTGCCCCTTTCACCATATTCTTGTGTTATAGTTGGGTTATACCCTTCATATGACAGCTATGAATTAGCTTCATAGTAGGACTGAGTACATTGGATAATTTTTCTTCCATTCTTGAGATAGTTTGCTAAGAAGAATATGCTCCAGCTCTATCCATGTAAACATGAAAGAGGTGAAGTCTCCATCTTTCTTTAAGGCTGCGTAATATTCCATGGTATACATGTACCACAATTTATTAATCCATTCGTGGGTCGATGGGCACGTGGGATTCTTCCATGACTTAGCAATTATGCATTGGGGTTCAATAAACATTCTGGTACCGATCTCTTTGTTATAATGTGATTTTTGGTCTTCTGGGTATATACCTAGTAAAGGAATTATAGGATCGAATGGCAGGTCAATTTTTAGATCTCTAAGTACTCTCCAAACGTGCTTCCAAAAGGAATGTATTAGTGTGCATTCCCACCAGCAGTGTAGAAGTGTTCCCTTTTCTCCACATCCACGCCAACATCTCTGGTTTGGGGATTTTGTCATGTGGGCTAATCTTACTGGAGTTAGGTGATATTTCAAAGTAGTTTTGATTTGCATTTCTCTGATGATTAAGGATGGTGAGCATTTTTTCATATGTCTGTAGGCCATGCGCCTGTCTTCTTTAGAGAAGTTTCTCTTCAAGTCCTTTGCTCATCCTGAAATGGGATCACTTGTTCTTTTCTTGCTAATATGTTTGAGTTCTCTGTGTATTCTGGTTATTAAACCTTTGTCGGAGAAATAACCTGCAAATATTTTCTTCCATTCTGAGGGCTGTCTGCTTGCTATACTTACTGTGTTCTTGGCTGTACAGAAGCTTTTTAGTTTGATCAGGTCCCAGTAGTGTATTTTTGATACTGCTTCAATTGCCTGGGGAGTCCTCCTCATAAAATAGTCACCCAAGCCAATTCCTTCAAGAGTGCTTAATAGTTTTTGATGAAAGTGGGTGAGTGGGAGGTCTGCAATCAGATATACTTGGGAAATACTTGTTAAGAGGGTACAGAGCTTCAACAAACTGCAAACTAACAGCAGAAAATGGTGGGACCTTGAGAAGGAAGAATGTAGGGTGAGCAATAAATCCAATAAGAGTTAAAGTGATATGCCCAACAAACCCAACAAAACGATGTTTATACATTCTCTATCATGTATCTTTAATTGGATGGACTTGAGAATCTAAGCAAGCAGTTGCTTACTTTATATTTGGTTGAAGACGTACTTGTCACACAGTATGAAAACATTACTTTGTGCTGGGCACGGTGGCTCATGTCTGTAATCCTAGCACTCTGGGAGGCCAAGGTGGGTGGATTGCTTGAGCTCAGAAGTTGGAGACCAGCCTGAGTAAGAGGGAGACCCCATCTCTGCTGAAAATGGAGAAACTAGCCAAGTGTGGTGGAGTGTGCCTGTTGTCCCAGCTACTTAGGAGGCTGAGGCAGGAAGACTGCTTCATCCCAGGAGTTTGAGGTTGCTGTGAGCTATGATGCCAAAGTCCTCTACCGAGGGTGACAGAGTGAGACTCTGTCTAAAAAAGAAAAAAAAAAGAAGAAGAAGAAACAAACAAAAAAATCTATGTTATATTCCTGGTGTTTTAGACTTGGAAACATCCAAAAGAGCATCCAGTTTCTCCTCTTACATCCGTATAAACTGTGACTGAAAGAGGGTAAGTGATTTACCTCAGTCCATAGGGCCAAAATTTGGACTTAAATTCATGTCTTCAATCAAAATAATGTTCTTTACGTCAAAACTTCTAAGTATCATGAAAAGAATCATATATGCTTGCAATAAGCTTATGATATTCCTCTCTCTCTCTCTTTTTTTTTTTTTTGGTGAATTATTTATCATGCCATTTACCATAAGAATTTTCCTTCTTTGGCAGAGAAACTCTAATTCCTAGCTAAAAACTCTTTGTACCTACCAAATGTTCCATAAATGTAGGTACACTGAATATTTGATTGATGCTTCAATATTTTACCTTCTTCCATCATTTTATCATAGATAAAACTTAATCAGTATTTATAGATCTGAGGTAACTATAAAGAAGAAGTTAGGACAATGTCATGACATGGAGGTCATCAGACACAGCTGCATGATAAATTTAGATCTAATATAAGAAGTGTAGAATGAGACAGAAAATTCAAAGTCAACAATCTCAATAATGCAGAAATAAAATAGTCAATATACACATATGCACAGGTACACACAAGGAAATAATTACATTAAAAGTGAATGACAACTGAATAACATCTGTAATCTAATTAACAGTATGGCTGCAATGCCCATTGGTATAGTTATATAAAATATAAACATTGAGGGAATCTGGGTAAAGGACGAACACACTTTATTTACTACTTTTTCAACTCTCTGTGAGTCTATAATTGCTTCAAAATAGAAATTTTAAAACAAAGAAGCAAAGAATAAATAGCATAATTCAGAAGAGGGATCCAAAGACCTCCCTAAACTGCCTGGAGGTACGTAGCACAAAATGGTTGAGTCCCTGGCCTGATGCCTATTGATAAGCATAAGAAAACTCTTCTGACTTGACAAGATTCAAACAAATCCATTTTCAAGAATCTTCCAGGAATTTTTTTTCTTTATCTGTGCAATGACTCAGGTCATAATTTTTCCTCTGGTCCAGAAAAAAAGGCAAGAGAACCCTGGCACTGTTTTTTGCTGAGTGATTGCATAGGATTATTATGGACTCTTACTCCCCAACCTCCCTAATTTAGTAAGAAGCTAAAATTAAGTGAGATCAGGTTGCAAAAACTGCTTTCCAAGTTATAAAGAAAAAAAAGTGAACCATAAGAAGCTGAGTCCCTTTTACTTTTTCATTATAATTAATTTGTTCTTTCCAAGACTAAAGACAGAATCAGAAGCATGACTTACTATGGAAGGTGTGAGAAGCAATTTTGTGTTTCATTTTATTAGACATATATGTATTATATTGAGATGTACTAATAGGTCATATGTTTTCCTGATTAATATGTATCAAATACTTTGAATAACTAACAAATCATAACAGTAATTAAGTATATTATAAAATAATGTAATCTGAAGACATATCTTTTAAAATTCATTTGGCAATATAGTTCCAAGTAAATGAAACAAATATGTTTGGAATATCTATTAATATATATGCCAAAAATATAAATATAAACCTATGAATTGTTTACTCTTGAAGAATTGAAAAGAAATGTAAATTTCTTTGAATAATTTTGCCTATACTTCAACAATGAAATATAACTTTATATTTCACATATGAAATGTAAAATTGCATTTAACCTACTTGATTTTGAAAGAAAAACAAATTTTAATATTCAAAATTTCATTATTTCTCTACTAAGAGATCGTTCTTGTCAAAGAGGTTCATATCCTTTGATGTAAGTGTGGAAAGTACTTTGAAAGTATTTTGGAGCCATTTTATTTTTTCTTAATTATCATTAACTTTGAATCCATAGAAAATTCAGTAAACTCAGTAGTCCAGGCTAGTCATTCTAACAGTGCCCAATCACAATTATATTTCATTCCTAGGGTTGTTGTATCAATACCACAAATAGGGTAGCTTCAAATAACAGAAATTTATCCTTTCACAGTTCTGGAGAAAAGAACTTCAAAATCAAGGTGCTGTCAGAGTTAGTTCTTTCTGAGGCTCTGCAGGAAAATCTATCCTATGCCTCTTTCCTAGCTTTGGGGCTACAGTAAGCTTTGGTGTGATATTCTTGGGTTTAGGACTGTTTAACTCCTACTTCTGCTTTCACTTAGCCCCTGCTCCTGTGTATCTGTGTCTCCTGTGTATCTGTGTCTCCAATCTCCATCTGCCTTTCCCTTAAACAAACAAATAAACACCTATCCTTGGATTTGGAGGCCAACCTAAATCCAGAATGATCTCATCACAATACCCTTGATTACATCAACGAAGATGCCTTTTCCAATAAAGTCACATTCACCAGTCCTGGGGAATAGAGCTTGTACATATCTTTTTGGCAGCCATTATTCAACCCACTATAAAAATAACTTAAGAGTGAACAGGAAAAAAATGATAATCTCTCATCACAAACAATATGGGCCTAAGGTTGGGTCATATGATAACAGCAATATGTCAGATATTTTGGGTATTTTTTAAGTTTACAGAAGACTTTCCTGTTTATTTCTCCTTCAACATTTATAACAAGCCTTCATGATAGTTTCATTTTTGCTTTACAGGTAACAAAGCTGATGCTAAGAACAATTTAAGTAAACCAATGAGGATGTTAGAATGGGACAGGATTTGATCTCCATCCTGGAACACAGGTTGCCCAAATCCAGGATCAGTACTTTAAATGAGAACTTTTTACTCCATGCCTAATACACTGTAGGGCACAAAGAGTGGCTAGTGCCTTACTAAAGCAAACATAGGTAAATCGTTGCCAGTAAGAGAGTTTGAGCAACCTACAGACAAAAGTAATTCAGTCCATTTGTGAAAATAACCGGGTGATATCATGAAAACAAGTGATAGATTCACATCAACAAAACTGTTGAAAAGACATCAGTGAAATGTTAATTTTGTTGTTTTCATTTTTTAATTTGAATATATACATAACAGACAAATGATCTGTGTCTGGATTATGTAGTGTGTGGTGGCTGAATTACACCTTTGTCAGGGAAAAGCAAATCCATGGGCTTCTATATTACTACATCTTTCTTTTGCATTGTGGTGGGGTTCCTTCCTCACCTCCTGGACAAAGCTGATGCTGTATTTATTGTGTGCAATTCTGAAAAGAAGCTCAGAGAACTCATTTTTCACACCTTATAAGATTGTGTGAGATGTCAGCAGGATAAGATTTCAGTTCTTTGATGTTTTTTGAAATCCTGAATTTTTCATCTCATTGAGATAATGGCCATGGTGCCTGGCTATTACATAAGAAATTTTTATGGTCATGATCCTCAAACACCTCATTTTGTGAAATATGCCTGTTATCTTTCCAGAAATGATTCCTTTTCATATAGCTGTCTATAAAGTCACGTGTATCTGAATTGTTCAAATCTTAAATCTGGACCTTTTCTGGATTAAAATACTCCAAATGACCCAATGATTCTTTCTAAACCTGCTTGTATCTTTCACACAGCTTGTTGACTGAATGAAATCACAGGAAGTGCCTATTACGTTCTGATCTAGAAGCATTCTGCAACAAAGTGAGTTCACTGGAGTCGATTTCCACAGTCGGCTGCATTAATCACTGGGTTCTTGGCTGTTATGTCTGCACACTCGCTGCCTAATATGTAAAGGAGGCTAGGTAAATCTGACTAGTTCCTTGACAAGCAGATATAATGTTTTATTCTTTATTACAGAATAAAAATCCCACTGACAAATGGATTGTTTTTGATCACTCAATGTCAAGCAAGTCAGGAAATAATATTTTTTAATACTCTTTTCATTTTTTTAAACATTAAAAATGGTGAGATGGGAAGGAATGTGGAATAGATTGTGAGCAAAGGGTAAGGCAAAGATGTTAAAAGGATACATGAGGAAAGTAGCCTCAGCAGCAACGATGACTTTTCCTTCCTTCCTTTTTTCTCTCTTTTGTTTCATCCTTTTTCCTTCTTTTTTTTTTAATCTTTCCCTTCCTTCCTTTTTTTCTGCCCTTTCCCCTCTTTCCTATCTTCATTTCTTCTTTTTTTTCTTCCATTTTTTTCCTCTTCTTCCTTTATTCCTTCACTCTTTTAGTCATTTTTTTTTCTTGTTCTTACAGTCATGGAAATTATTTATGCTAGAAAATCAGGCTCTAAGCATGAGACACAGAAATAAACTTGGATGATTCACATTCCATGGGATGATCTTCTATAGTTGTAAAAAGTGTTATGATAATGGGAGGCTATCTTCATCATTTTATACATTCATTCAACAAATGCCTAGGATTACTTACTATGTACATTGAACTTCAATGATTCAAACATGAAAAAAACAGTCAAGGAACTCAGACTCTTATAAAGGACTCAGAAAAGAAAGCAAAAAAATTTTTAAAAATAAGGTTCAGTTATTATTAAAGGCCCTAAAGACACACTTTTTGGTTTATAGAGAGTAACAGCATCCTACTAAACTATTATAATTAGTCTGAGACAAGCAAACATTCTAGTTGATGAAATAATTCTTTCACTATCAGGCAATTTTAATATGTTTGCCTAAATGAACATAAAATCACATTCCAGCCAGCTGTGGTGGCTCACGCCTGTAATCCTAGGGAAGGATTACACTTGAGAAGGCGGAGGCAAGTGGATTGCTAGAGCTCAGGAGTAAGAGACCAGCCTGAGCAAGAGTGGCACCCCATGTTTAAAAAGAAACAAACAAACAAAACAAAACTAGCTGAGCATTGTGGCAGATGCCTGTAGTCCCTGAGGTAAGAGGATCTTTTGAGCCTAAGACTTTGAAGTTGCTATAAGTATGATGCCATGGCAATTTATCAAGGGCAGCAAAGTCAGTCTCTTTATCAAAAAAAAAAAAAAAAATTGCAAAAAATCTGGCTTGAGTATCATTTATATGCAAAGTCCCGG
This sequence comes from Perodicticus potto, assembly GCA_963574655.1. NCBI lineage: Eukaryota > Metazoa > Chordata > Mammalia > Primates > Lorisidae > Perodicticus > Perodicticus potto. The sequence goes on along the minus strand of CAUYRH010141811.1, from coordinate 11,256 downwards.
TTATGAAGTAAAGGTGATACAAAACTAAGATCTAAACTTAAGACCTTAGTGAATTTGTAATTTATAACAGGATACTTATCCATAAATAACCACATTATAAAAAGTAGCCCATTGTAAATGTCAAATAAACAGCAAAAAAAAAAAAAAAAAAATCACAGGAATGATTTTTTTTTTTTTAACATGAAACAGATTGCCTCTCTCCTCTGCTTAAACCTTCTCCAATGGCTTTATGCCTCACTCAATGTAAATGTTAAAATCTTTGCGATGATCTTCAGGGCCCTACACAATGCCTCACTCAATGTAAATGTTAAAATCTTTGCAATGACCTTCAGGGCCCTACACAATTTGTCTGCTATTACATCTTTGACCTCATTTGTCACTACTCTTCCTTCAGTTTACTCCATTCAGCCGGGATGAATTTCTTGCTGTTTCACAAAGCAACCAATCTTGTCCCACATTAAAGCTCTAGAATTGGCTCTTTCCTCCAGATAGCCACGTGGTTAACTCTCTTTCTTCCAGACTTTGCCCAGATTTTACCTTCTAAAGGAGGCTTACTAAGATCCTTTACCCTACTCTATTGAATACTTCCTTCCATGGTACTTATTATCTTCTGATGTATTGCGAGATTTGCTCAATTGTCATATATGTCTTTGCCACCCAGAATATAAACCCCATGTTGATACATCTGTTTCATTCCCTGATGTATTCCAAACATCATAAAAATGCTGAAGCATAGTATGTGCTCAATGAATATTTACTGAATAAATTAATGAGTGATGAGCTTTGATTGGAGGGTAAAAATAATGAAAGAAAACCAGGAATGGCTTAATGGATGAGGGAGTGCGCTGAAAGATATTTTGCCATGATGGGATGTTTTTCCTAGCTCATCTTTTTTGATTCAGATTATTACCCTTTCAGCATGTGGATGATATTTCTCAAGCACAGATAAGTTGGTAAAATTTCTTTCTGTAAGTGGTACATTGAATGAGTATGACTCAGGGGATACGATCATCAATCAAATTTCTTTTAGTTTCCCACTGTCCCTTAAATGTGTTTAGTTGTTTCCTTTCTAACAGGATGAAAATGCAGAACAATATCATGATTCTTTTGGTCATGCTCAAGAAATGGTCATTCTTTTTTTTTTTTTTTTTTTGTGGATTAATTTAATTATTTATTTTATTTTATTTTTTTATTATTTTTATTGAGTCATAGCTGTGTACAATAATTCAGTAATGGGGTACAGTGTGCGGGCTTCACAAACAATCGGAGATATTTTTATCAACCTGATTGACATAACATTCATGATATTTTCTCATTTACTATGTGAAAACATTTTTGATCCATATTTAGAAGTTTTCTCCTGACCCTTCAAATATGCACCACAAGTTTGTCTAAACCAAAGCTACCATCTCAGTTTTGTATGAAAAATATTATGTCTGAATTCATTTAACACTAAGACTTATTCTCCCCCCCACCAATCAAATCCACAAGATGGTAAAAGATGAGGATCAGGGGAACAATGTGGACCATGGAGGACGGAGTTCATAGCAAAAAAAAAAAAAAAAAAAGGAGGATGGTTTGGATTCTGTCCTTTTTTCCCAGCATCACAAACATCTTAATCACTCCAGAGTTGAAGCTCAAGAGAATGAAGAACAAGACAGTCCTTATTTGACTTATGGAGTCCTAAGCTGATATGCAGAGTTGTGGCAGCTGACTGAAGCAGGCTCTATCTCTCATTAGTGGTTGTGTGGGCTTTCAGGAGATTGCTCAATCACTGCTGATTTCTCACCTTCAACTCCCTAAACCCAAGATAAAGCATCTATATTATGAGAGGCCAGTCACGTCTTTCTCAGTCCACATAAACCGGATACCAGAAAATGAGGTCTATTTTCTCCAACGCTTTACACAGGACCCAAGATGATAGTCCTGCACCTCCTCTAATTCTTGACCTGCATGTGGCCCACAGAAAATACTCAGGCATTTACACATTCTTTGCTACAAACCAAAAGAACTTCTCCTTTGCTGTAGGCATAAGAATAGCTATCTAGCCACTTCCTACTTTTAGAATTTTTGAAGTAGAAGTCAACTATTTGCTCGTGGTATCTACACTCCTCACAATTGTAGAAAGTGCTTATAAAAATATGTGAATGGTCTTAAAACCCTCTTTTGTTGAATGTAAGTGAAGGAAAATCATCCCCAACCGTTCCTATGCTAGGTGGAGCTGAGAGTCACATGCCAGCTCTCCTCTCGGTCCTCTCTCAATCTCCATGGCCAGCTCTCCTCTCGGTCCTCTCTCAATCTCCATGGCCAGCTCTCTTCTTGGTCCTCTCTCAATCTCCATGTCCAGCTCTCCTCTCAGTCCTCTCTCAATCTCCATGGACTGAGCCATACTCATTTGTGGTATCTTTCGACCAGCTTATGAGGAACAAACTTGGCTCACTCTCAGTTTCTATTTGTTGGGTCCTAGAACGTGGCCTGTCTCACTGTTACTGCAGTATCTTAGCTAGTATGGTATCTATTTTCTTAAAATTCTGCCTGAAATTTTTATTTTAAAATTAATTCCGTCTGCAAAATGTTTGCCTATTTCTCAGTGTTTCCTAAAATAAAAGTGAAACTCCTCATCTGCCATCCACAGATCATAACATAGGGTCATTCTTCTTTTCCAACTTTACTTTCCATCATGTACACATAATATTTCCAAGTCTGATAGTCTTTTATTCATTTACTCAAGTTATGCCTATTAGGAACATACTATTTTGCAGGTCTAGACTATAGTATGGCACATCAGATATGAATATGCCAGAGTATTTATCTTATCCTAAATGTATCACAAATTGTTATGATTTTTGAACTTTCTCTCTGGTGTCCTCACTTTATGGAATACCATTTTACTCTTCCCTGGATAGGAAACTCCAGTTCACTTTGACATATTTGCTGGGAAGTCACCTCCTCTATGAAGCCCGCCATGAATTCCTTGGGTATATTCCATCACTATACATTCCGTGCTCTTCAGCTCTTTATTGATTTGGGCCAGTACATTATTACATTGTATTATGCACTGTATATTGTCAGTCATCTGTAAGTTAAGGAGATATATTATATTTATATTTTAACATTTCTAATAACCAAGCATTCATGGCTTACAATAGATGCTCAATACATGTTTGTAGCATTAAATTGAACCAGGAAGGGAGTGCTTGGAGGGGGATGTACATTGGCCTCCACAAACATGCTCAAAGATGGGTGAATCACTCTAGACTTCAGTATGCTTTGGATAGTGGAAGATAAGGCTTTAAATGTAGATTAGCTCAACATTGGGTGACATTGTGACAAGTCTTGAATGCCACGTGGATTGTATACTTAATTCAATAAACAAAAAAGATTTATTCAAAGCTTCTGAAGAAATACATTATTAGAATGTAGCTTAGAGAATAAGCTGATAAGATAACACAGATTGCTTTGAAACAGGACAATGACAAGAGAGTAATTGTTAAAGTAATGAATGTGGAATATGAGAAACAACAGCACAAATGTGAAAGCTCCATCACATGAATTGCTGCGCAGGTGGGAACTCTAAGTCTTTATGAAAGGACCCAAAAGAGGAAGAATCAGAGATGCTCTGATTGATGCTGTGTGATTGGCAGGATGATGGCGCAATTGCTGTGGGAGTTCAGAGGGGAAGATGATTGTTACTCTAGTTTGGACATGTTAATTTTATGGGAAAAGTGAGACACTCTATTAAGATTGTCAGGAGGCAGACTGAAGCACTGTTAACTTGATGAAGTCCTCTATAAAGGATTTGGGTAGAGAATTTTAATAATGTGTCACAAAACTGACAGCAATCTATAATTGTAAAACTGCATACCATATCTGTATATATATATACTTTTTGAAAAGATAATTAACAAAAGAAAATAAAACCATATGAGAAAGGGCTTCAATAAAAAAAAAGAAAAACTGTGTCTGGCTCAGATTTCCCATCTCTTTAAGAAATAAGAGAAAAACAAATCAGTGAAACACTGTCACTGTGAAATAGGAACAGGTGAAAAAAGATGAAGAAAAGCTGTTGACAAACAGCATACTTATGGAATAAAAAAACAAACTGTTTACTCTAAATCAAAAATTAGCAGACTTGACATAGCAGAAAATTTAATTAGTGAGTAAGGACAAAATTGAAAGGAAAAGGGAAAAGAAAATGAGGAAAAAGGCAAAATGAAAATTCAGCTTATATGAGAAAGGCACCTAAAAAGAAAGCAAAACAAATGGACTATAATAATCAAATGAATAATTCTAGAAAATTATCCATTTTAAAAAAATGTATAATTTGAGATTGAGAGACTCACATTCTGAGAAAATTAATAATAAAATCTACACAACAAAAATAGCTTGGTGACATTGGTGAATTTTAAGGATAAAGAAGGCTTCAAACACAGGAAAAGTAAGATGTAAGATGGCTCAAAACTCCTTTCAAACACCAAATGCCAAACACAAGGGAACTGTATCCACAGAGGCTGAAGGGGAAAATCGTGACCCATGATCCACACATTCAAACATGCCACTGTTTATATATGAAGGCAATAGCCAGACAAAGTGTTACAAAATAGACCTTGGAAAAAGTTTTTCTAAAAGGATTCATAAATGGTTGACAAATGAAACAAATGAAACAAATGAACAAAATCAAGGCTGGTACATTGTGGAAGGAAAGGCTAGTGATGAACATTAAAGAGTTAAAAATATAAAGAATAGATAGACGTAAACAAGCATATGACAAATTTATTTGTAACATATTAATTGTGCATAGTTTTTATTCAAAGAAAATTTTAACATTACATGTATCACTGAAACAAGGCAGGAATTAGTGCAGAACAAAATAGAGGCTTTAAATTCTTTATATTCCAAAGCACCAGAAAGACTTCATTCACTGAAAATGGAAAATAAAGTAGATGGATAGAAGAAAGATATTTTTCTAAATTTTTGATTAGAAATAGAGCACTGATTTCAAAAAATTTGCATAATATAAAAACAAATAAGTTATCATAAAGCAAATAAAATACATAAAAGAAGCAAAAATAAATAACATAAAATAGAGAAAGGGCAAAGATGAAAAATAACATCTACATCATACAGAATATCTTACTATGTGCCCTATCTCCCCAAAATGTGCATGACTCATCTGATTTAATTGTCAACGTTACCATATGAAGTACATTTGATTAGTATTTCATTGTTATGGATGGAAAAGTAAAGTTTGAAGAAGGGAGATAATTTGCCCAGGGCCACACAACTAATAAATGTTGAGGCCAGGATTAGAATCGTATGGTCTGAGAGTCTTCACTCTTACCCCGTAAGAGTGGAATATCTTCACTCCTAACTTGCTTCCTGGAATGTACATCTGTTCACACCCACAAATAAAAATATGTACACCATATCCTCACACAATCATACCAATATCCATGCATACATTTATAGAAACACACATTTGTACACATGCACTTATGTTTGTATGTTTAAAGATACATTTACCTATATACAGATATGAATGGATACATAAAATCAAAAAAGTTAACAGGTTTAGGCTTGGTGCAGGAGGCTGAGGCAGGTGGATAGCTTGAGCTCACCAGTTCGAGAACAGCTTGAGCAAAAGCAAGACCCCCTTTCTACTAAAAGTAGAAAAATTGAGGCAAGAGGATCGCTTGAACCCAAGAGTGGGAGGTTACTGTGAGCTATGACGCCACAGCACTCTATCCCCCAGGGCAACAGCTTGAGACTCTGTCTCAAAAAAAAAAAAAAAAAAAATTAATAGGTTCAAAAACAATGAAAATTGTTAAATTTCTCTATAAAAAGGCAAAGCTTTAATATAAAAGGGAAAAAACTTTTTTTTTTTTGAGATACAGTCTCATTCTATTGCCCATGTTACAGTGCCGTGGTATCAACCCAGCCTACATCGAACTCAAACTCCTGGGGTCAAGAAATTCTCCAACCTCAGCCTCCTGAGTAGCTGGACGACAGGTGCCTGCCATGAGCCCTGGCTCATTTTTCTGTTTTTAGTAGAGACGGGGTTTCACTCTTGCTCAGGCTGGTCTCAAACTCCTAAGCTCAAGGGATCTTCCTGCCTCAGCCTCCCAGAACACTAGGATTATAGTGATAAGCCACCACACTCTGCAGAAAAGCAAAATTTCATTCTGAACTTCTTGTCACTAAGCCAAAAACCTACATATTACTTAATTGTTCTTTCTTCCCTCCAATTACAATGGCACAGGTATTATAATACAATTTTTGTCAAAGGGTGATGTCATATAATCTCTGAGTCGCTTTTCTTCCTCCCCAGGGATCTGCTTTATAGAGTATATAGCAAAACATATCTAGTGTGTTCTGCTGTTCTGCTGGAGCCTTCTCCTCAGCACTTACGGATCCTCAAGCATTTCCCATTTCATAAACAATTCTTTCTGATTCAACCTTATAATCCCTTTCAGCAACCTTATTTATACAGCCAAACTCTGCCTAGAAATATTTCCTTATTTCTCCATTGACTATTCAATCTTGCACTCTCCAAACCAAATTACTCTGTTCAAGGTTATTTGGTAGTTCAACTCTTTTTTTTTTGCAGTTTTTAGCTGGGACAGGGTTTGAACCTGCCACCTCTGGTATGTGGGGCCGGTACCCTACTCCATTGAGCCACAGGCATGGCCTCTGGTAGTTCAACTCTTAAAAACTTAACTGATTTCTTTGGTTGGCAAAAAATTTCACTCATTACTTTTCAAATTAATGTTATTTGAAATGGTAAAAATAAATGAAATATAGCTGAACAGAAACCAATTCCAAGGAATAATGTGCCAGTTGTTTTTAAACTACACATTTTCTCCCCATTTCCAGGGCATTCTTTAATCTTCAGTAACCTTGACCCATCTCACTACCTCTATTCCTTTCTCTGATCTCAGAATCCTTTCCTAAAATCCTTAACTATTGTATGTCACTCTGTAGAGCCTGTCATTTTGCATATTTTCCTTGGGGACAGGTATCCATTCAGACCAATAGCTCCAGTTACTATCAACCACATATGCTTATGACTATCAAATCTTTTTTTGAGACAGAGTCTCATTTGGTCATATTTGGTAGAGTGACATCATAATTCACAGCAACCTCAAACTCTTGGGCTCAAGTGATCCTCTTGCCTCAACCTCACAAGTAGCTGGGCCAGCAGGTGCCCACCACAATGCCTGGCTTTTTCTTGTTTTTTTGTTTGTTTTTTTTAGAGATGGGGTCTCGCTCTGGCTCAGGCTGTTCTCAAACCTGTGAGCTCAGGCAATCCACCCACCTTGGCCTTGCAAGTACTGGGGTTACATGACTTCAAATCTTGATCTACTGTTTAGATCTCCTTCCTGAGTGCCAGACTCATATATTCAACTACTGTCAGAATCTCAGTTTGACTGAAAGTCTTCCTTCTAGATAGCTCTCAAATGCTTCAATTCTCTGCAATCCCAGAGCTACCTCTCAGCTTCCATCATAAGTATGTCCCTTCTAGATTACTGGAACAGCTTCCTATAGGTTTCCCTGCTTCCTCCATGTGGCAACTCAAGTGATTTTTCTAAAGTGTCCTTTTCATCATATCAACTTTTTGGTTTATTCATATATTTAGCCCTTAGGATAAAACCAACCTTCTTAACAGGATGATTGAAAGTGTCTTCAGGAACTGCCTACCATCCATTGTTCCACTCCTTACCTGCTGAGTTCTATATCTCATCCTTATTCTAGAAACATTTTCCTAATGACCTGGTTCTAGTTCAGAGACACCCGGCACGTGTTTACAGCACACAGCATATCCCCACTATTGCACTTACCACTTCTATTATATGCTTACTAGTTTATACTACGTACTGTATGCTAGAGTGTAAGCCCTGTAAAGGCAAACACCGGCCTGTCTCAGACATCATTATATCCTTAGTGGAAGATACAAAATAAATATTGTTTGAAGGAATACATGGATAAGTGAATGGAAAGAAAATTTTAAAAAATCAACAAAAAGTGAGAATTAAAATAAAATTGGCAAATTTATCTAGGTAAAGAGGATTTTAGAGGATCAGGAGTAACAGCATTAGTAATAGACAATGTACAGTTTAAGGTAAGATGCATCAAAAGGACAAAAAGACATTTAATGTAACAAAGGCATACTCATTAAAGGCAATAGGAAGGAACATTATTCCCTCGTTAATGTAACATCAGCGTATATAAAACAATAGCTGTAGGAACTCAAAGGTAACTGACAAATGCTCCATATCATTGTCAGATTTACTATTAATTAGTAGTTTTATATCAAATAAAATAGTGTTTTTAAATATAATGGATAAGATTAAGTTTATATATTTTTAGACTAAAAATAATTTTTCATAACTCTGGAAACATTTTTTAAATGAATAATCTGAGAGATCAGAAAGAAAACCTTAACAATTCATCATAACTTCATCAGGGGATATCTTCAATGTCATGAGTCACTTTAATGCCTCATTCAATATTATATATATAATAATTTTTATATTCCAAATTTTATTGTTAGTAGATATTACTTTGTTGATGAAGAAATTAAGCTCATATTTTAAAAAATGAACAGAAAAGTGAAAAGAAGAGTGTGGCATGACTAAGGCAGACAAAGCCTGGGCAGACTGTAGTTTTTTGTGATTAGGGAGTCATCTGTGAATTGTAACAAAGAATGCTGAGAAGGAGGCCAGGTACATGATTCTATTGAACAGTGAGAGAGAAAGGAACAGCCAAGTCTTATCTATTCTTACAAAATGTTTGGTGACTCAGGAAAGGAGGTAGAGGAAAATATTTGAAAGTAATTAGAAATAAGAATTATATTTAGAATTAAGAGACAAAAAATTATTATTATAGGCAAAGGACGCAGAAGGATGGCCCATGAAGAAAGAGAGGATCAGTCACTCAGACAAGGTTAAGAGAAAGTGGACGATGACAAATCGTGGTTGCAGACATGGATTTTTAGCACTGACGAGAGAGATGCTTCTTAACACAGAAGGAGAAAGTGCAAGGAAGGTTGAAATATGAGTCTCCGGCTAGTCAGCCATGTTCTCATACATATAATGGGGTTCTTCATTAAAAAGGAAGAAATAAAGACTGCATAGTGAAAGTCTGAATGATTGGGAGACAAAATTGGCAGTCTCAGGTACAAAGTCAAACTATAGGAGAGAGAAAAAAATCCTAGGAAACAGGTATTGAAATCAGTGAATAAAGAAGAATCGAAACTTCTTTGGCAGGTAGGTTGAGTGCATGAAGTTTATTAAAGACAGGACCCTGGGTTCCAATTTGAGAATATTAAACTCTTTTTCTGACTTTGTAAGTTTTAGTGACTTTGAGAAGAGGTAAATTCAAAAGATACGTATTTGTGGAAGAGTAATTATATGTTATTCACACATTCATGGAAGAATGTGGACCTAAAGTTTTGAAAGGAAGGAGTTAGCACAGAGAAACATAGAAGTAAACAGGAATGGCTGAAGGACAAAGACATGCCAGTTCTGGAGATAAAAATCAGAGAAAATGAGAAAAAGGATGCCTTGTATCACTTATACTAATGTTCAGGCTAAAAGAACCAGGAGGAAGGCGTGATATATTGACAAAAAGGTAGGTGAAATGATCTCTTCTTTCTCATATCCGGCTTCTCTCTTCCTTTCTATCTTTATTTCAACAACCCTTTGTAAAATACTTTACTACAAGGAAACATATCTCTTTGAATTTGAATAAAAATTATAAATAAATACATTCTAGGTACATGAAATCTAAAAGCAACACAATGGACAACATTTTAATTATTGAATGGGTTTATAAAACTAATCAGCTTGAACTGGACTCTTGGTATAACAAAATGTACCTTAGAAACTGTCATCACTGATCACTATTCTTACTGGATGTCTGAACCCCTTCTCCTGTGCTGGGGGACCAGTTTGGAGGCCAGTATGGTGGAAGGGTGAACACACACTGCCTACTTGTCCAAGGAATTTGCCCTGGTTACCTCAGAGCTTCTGTTGGGTTGGATTTCTTCCCAATGATTGGAAGCAGCAAGTGACATAATGTGGTTTGCATTTTAAAGAGTTCACTATGGTGGTAGAGTGGAAAATTGGTGCAAATGAAACAAGTGAAAAAGAAAGAGAACACTTAGAAATTAGCAGTAGCAGACAAGGAGAGAAAGAATACAAAAGAAATCAACTCTGCCGTGTGGACTTGTAGAATACCATCATGCAACTGCTTATTCATATGCTATAAACATAAGGAAATGCAACTTAAATGATGGACAATAAAGCACATACTTTACATTTTTTCATGGATTTGAGAGAATCTAAAATTATGGAATATCATAGCCAATGACACTAAAATTTTTTCAAGATGTCAATGTTTTTATAAATGCACCGGATTTATTGAAGGATCTGCAAGGTTGGTTAATTTTTTAATACAATATGTGGGAACCACAATGGTAGCATGTGCTCACAAGGATGTATTTTGTTAGGCTTATTAGGAGCATCAGTGCTATGCCTTTAGAAATGTAAGACTTTAGTAAGTCCCATTCAAATTTTGTATCAGAACACTTGAAAAGTCTTATTTCTGCTATTCAATGACCTCTTGGCTATACACTAATAGATTTCCAATCCACCGAGAGGCAAACCCTCAAAGACACTTTTCAAACATTCAAAGCTATGATTAAATGTGCCTTTACATCAAAAATCAATCTTTTTTAAGGCATTCAAGGGATTTGCTCTGCAGAGCAGAGACTAACATGCTAGACAGGCTCTCCTAGACTTTTAAAGTATCTATTTTTTCCCCTTGAAGGTAGTCATTATTCCAGGGGCTGTTTGTAGTACAGATTTTCAAAGGCCCCAGAACCCCAATTAAGATCATGTTGGCTTAAGTACATGCTTCCATTTATTGCAGAATATTCTTAAACTATGCAAAAATTGTATGCTCTGTACGTAGAATGAATGAAACAATCATCACTTACTAGATGTGCCTTTTTGAATACTTGGGTTAGTTAGCTAAACAGCACGTAGTCTTACTTTTTAGAAAATATTCAAGAGATTTATAGGAGCTATATCTTTTTCTTTCTTTCTTTCTTTCTTTTTTTTTTTTGAGACAGAGCCTCAAGCTGTCACCCTGGATAGAGTGCTGTGGCATCACAGCTCACAGCAACCTCCAACTCCTGGGCTCAAGCAAGTCTCTTGCCTCTGCCTCCCAAGCAGCTGGGACTACAGGCGCCCA
>CAUYRH010141807.1:0-14300 GCA_963574655.1 Perodicticus potto | reverse complement strand
TACATGTACCACAATTTATTAATCCATTCGATGGGTCAGTGGGCACTTGGGCTTCTTCCATGACTTAGCAATTATGAATTGGGTTGCAATAAACATTCTGGTACAGATGTCTTTGTTATAATGTGATTTTTGGTCTTCTGGGTATATACCTAGTAAAGGAATTATAGGATCCAATGGCAGGTCTATTTTTAGATCTCTATGTATTCTCCAAACATCCTTCCAAAAGGAACGTATTAGTGTGCATTCCCACCAGCAGTGTAGAAGTGTTCCCTTTTCTCCACATCCATGCCAACATCTTTGGTTTTGGGATTTTGTCATGTGTGCTTTGAGCTCCAGAGTTCAAGACCAGTCTGAGCAAGAATGAGATCCCATCTCTACTGAAAATAGAAAAACTAGGTGGGCATGGTGGCAGGTGCCTGTAGTCCCAGCTACTCATGAGGCTGAGTCAGGAGGATTGCTTCACCCAGGAGTTAGAAGTTGCTGTGATCTAAAGTGATATCACAGGCCTCTAGCACATGGGAAAAGTAAAACTCCATCTCAAATAATAATAATAATATAATGAAATAAAACCAGCTGGTGTTTTTCAGTGCCTTCAGGATAAAATTTGACCTCAATTGGCTGGAAAGATGGGGCCTAACCTGGCAGGAGCCCACCTCACCAGCATAACCGCTGCTGCTGGTCTTTGCTCATTTATCTCTGAAGTTCTCAAATCATCAATTCCTAAATGTTTTTCCTTCCACCTAAAATACTTTTCCTTCCACCCTCCCTGTAGCTATCAGATGTCAGATGGAATGTGTTATCCTCAAAGCAAAACTTCCCTGATCACAGATTAGGACATTTTCAGTATTTAAGGTTCACACCATTATGAAGCTATTCCCCGAATTTGCATTTTACACATATTTTCCCCAGCTTATAAACACCATGAAATCAGGGTCTTTTTCTTCCCAGCTCCCACAGACAAGCACATAGTCAGCTTTCAAGAGATATTTGATGACTGCATGAACAAGTGGATAAAATACTGATAAATGGACATGTGAATGAGTGAACTCGACGGTTTGACGCAAATGTTTTCATGTATAGCAGGTTCCACAAAATACTTTCTAGTGTGAGCATAATTTGAGACAATTCCAGGAGATACATGCCACCTTCATAGATAATAAATGCCATTCCCATGAGTTGATAACAGAATGATAAAGAGAGATTTCAAAAAGCAACCAGTGAAATAAAGAGGAAGTTGGAAACATTAATTCTGTGATGTGTTTTCTGTACTAAGGGGAATCTGTATTATCATGAGCAATGATGATAGTAAGGAGAGACAGGAGCGCTCCTGTACAAGTAGTCAGACTCACTTACACACATGTCTACATTTGTACACGGTCTGACAACTGAGCTCTGGAGCTCATCCCGCCTCCCTGCTGCACATCACGACAGTCAACTTCGAGCTCCCCTTGGGAAGCTGTGCACTGCCACCAGCACCCAGCCCCCCTGCAGAGCAATTTTGTAACTCTTTTTCTGGAATGGCCATAAGTTATAACCTATCTGAAAAATTATTGATGGGTTTAGGGCTCCATTCATTTGACCCAAGATTTAACAATTTAGAAATTTCAGCCACACCTGGTGACACGTCACATTAGGTACAGGGAGTGAATGACAAGCTTGTAAAAATAAATCAATAAGTATGAAAAGGAGAGTGAGAACAAAGAAGGGGGAGTGCAAACACAACTTTATGCAAAGCTAGCGCAAAATTATGCAAAATTATGCAAAATTCAGAAGCTGAATTTTGAAATAGTGATTTAAATGTCTGCTTTGAGTCTCACCGCAGATGCAGATGGTAGGAGAGATCTAAAAACGCTGATCACACTCCACGGTGCATAGAGAACTGATGAGGAAAAACAAGATTCAAGTCATCTCAGTTTTATCATGAGCATTTCAGCCATGCTTATATATTAGATTGTGAGTCCTTCTGTGGACAAAAAATATGTTAAAGTATACTCTTACATTCCGGCGATCACCTTAAGTAACCTAAAAAACAACTCTTAGTTCAAAAAAGAAAACTCACAGATGGATGACTTGTCTCATTCTTCCAAATGCCCTCTGCCAGTACTAATGACTAAAAAAAACGGGGGCAAGTCGGGTGAAAGGCCCTTCCTTTCTTACTTGTGAGAGGAAAGTGTGATTTTATGCATTGAACTTTTTTTGTGAACTATAGACATGAAATTTTTTGCTACGGCAGGGGAAGTTGTTAGTCTCCAACCAAGAGAACTTTGTTTTCTATCTACTCTCCCATAGATTAAGGAGAGAACAAATATGCCCAAGTCCTGAATGTACCAGAAACAACCAGAAATATTTTCCACGTGTTTCTCAGAAAATTTTATCAGCAATGACATTCTACTTGGATAGGTATTTAGCTAAATAGTCATTCCAGGAAGTTCGACACACTCAAGTCTTCAAACAACACAAATGATTTACATCCTAGAAGTTTCTTTGTTTTGTGTGCACACTGTCAGATTTTTTCTGCTATTTTTCTTAAAATTAAGAAAAAGTTCTTAAATTTTTTGTGAAAAAATTTTTTCTTCCTATTTCTTTTTGTTGTTTTTTTTTTTTTTTGAGATGAAGTCTCACTCTGTCACCCTGAATAGAGTGTCATCACATCATAGCTCACAGCAACCTCAAACTCCTGAGCTGTTCCTCCTGCTTCAGCCTCCCAAGTACCTGGGACTACAGATGCCCACCACCACGACCAGCTAAGTTTTCTATTTTAGCAGAGACGATGTCTGACTCTTGCTCAACCTGGTCTCAAACTCTTGAACACACACTATCCACCTGCCTTGGCCTCCCAGAGTGCTGGGATTATAGGTGCAAGCCACTGCCCTGGCCAGAACATGCAATTATTGATTTTAAAGGAAATACAAGATGTCCAAGATAATTCTTTCCAGCGACAGTCTTAAATTCATTAATTCATCAACTATACATGGAGTGCTTACCATTGTCTAAATATAAATCTAACTTGTAAGATCATCAGTGAAAACATGTAGACCCAGAAGAAGAAGGTAAGAGGCCATGTGAATAAATACACAGAAAAGATCTCAGATTCCAATATGTGCAGTGAAGAAAATAACTCAGGCCACTACTGTGAAGAGCGTGTTAGGAGTTCCCTTAGTTTGTGCTGTTAATATATGAGGACTTTTAACATAATAGCCATAATAATAAAAATATGCCTGGAAGTCTCTAATATGAAATTGGCATTGATAGAATTGTATTACTTGTTAGATAAGAAGACAATGACACAGGCTTGAACAAGCAGTGGTGGTCACAAATGTTGTGCTTTCTGACCAGATGGGATATTTTGTTATTGTTTTTGACGTGGTGCAACATAATACTTCCAAGCCGAACATTTTTAAGTCAAGTTGAAAAGATTCTCAAGGTTTTCATTTAAAAATATCTTATTATATTCAACCTTGGAAAACACTTGCCACCTTTCTGTATCCTAAGGCTTAGAACACATATTAAAGCAGAAATTCATGTGCTTGTGTTTGTGTGTGTGTACCCTGCATCGAGGTTAGGACTGAGACTTGAGTCTATATACCTCCAAGGCTAATACACTTTCCAATAGAAAACACTTTTACTTTTTAAATATAACTGTCAGGCGGCCATCCAGCATTTCTGAGTTGTTCACTGAGTAGCCTTCACATTATGTTGACTTCTGATTACATTCACCTGGGAAAGTAAATACTGACGTCTATAAAACCAAGGACACCACTCAAAGCGGCAGAACCAGTGACAGTAGCTAGCCTTCTCTGGGTAGTTTACAGAGAAGGGAACTCAGAAAGACATAATCTGTGCAGGGAAACTCAAAACACCTTTTGTAAGTCCACAAAAACAAGTTTCTCATGGTTCAAAACACAGAGCTTACTGAGTCTCTTATTAATGAACTCATGTTACAACAAGCTTATCCATGTGAATCTGGTGTAACAATAAAATGGAGTGGTTACCACCCTTTGAAAAAAGTGAGTTATGATGTTAATTTATTTCTTTATTAACAATTTGTCTGTCAGGTTATCCTACTGCGTGCTGACCTGTACCACAAACTCACTATGTTACTTTAAGTGAGAAGGTCTTTTATACATTTCCTTGAATTTAATACTCACCCTACTGATTCCCAAGATAATCATACCAAATGCCAGATACTATGCTAAGTGTTTTGTATGCATAACTCATTTTATCTTTCCAATATCGTCATAAGGTAGGTGTTAAAACTAAAGCCATTTTACACATGAGGTAGGTATTAAAACTAAAGCCATTACAATGTTTGCGTTTGCTAGGTAGAGTCCCTGTTGTAGTTGTGTCCTGCACCCAGGAAGTGTGACATGTCCCCTTACATTGTGCCCATTAGGTGGGAGCTCAGCCCACCCCCCTCTTTCCTCCCCTCTTCCCCCAATTTGAATTGAATTGAGTTTTTCTCTTATGTGGATATGTATTCGTTCATCTACTGGCTTCATATTAGTATTGAGTATGTTGGATACTTGCTTTTCAACTCTTGTGATACTTTACTAAGAAGAATGTGTTTCAACTCCATCCAGGTTAATACAAAAGAGGTAAAGCCTCCATCTTTTTTAATGGCTGAATAGTATTCCAGGGTATATATATGGCATGGTTTGTTAATTGATTCCTGGGTTGGTGGGCATTTAGGTTGTTTCCACAACATTTGTAAATTGTACATTTGTAAATTGAGCTTCGATAAACAATCTAGGCAAATGTCTTTATGATATAATGATTTTTTTCTTCTGGGTAGATGCCTAGTCATGGACTGCAAACTAATACAGCCTCTTTGTAAAGAAGTATGGAGAATCCTCAAGGATTAAGGTTATAAATAAAGTTCTTTGAAATATATGAAATGTCATACAAAAATGATAATATTATAGCCATTATTAAATTGGAAGAAGAGAAGCTTGTATGAAAAATATCATCAATGGTAGCACCCCTAGAAAATACAACTCAGAACAATAATACATTTAGTCAGAGCTTCTTACATGCCAGGCATGGATCTAAGCATTTGTGTCCACATTTTTGGTCATTAAGCTTCAAAATAACCCTATGAGGCACATGCCAATATTACCCTCAGGTGCGGAAATACAGACAGAAAGAACAAGCGGTCGCTCCAGGTCACTGCTAGGAAATGGAAGAGTTGGGGTTAGAACCTAGGCAGTCTGGTTCAAACCTGCTCTCTTAATCCTAAACGACTTGTGGGAGGTAGGCTAGAAAGAATGCAGACCAATTAGCTGTTTATTCAACAGGTTTAGGGAACAAAGAGCTGGACTATTTTTTCCTCATGTAGAAGCCTTTGGGCGATTCTCTGTAAAAGTCTGTATGAGAATACTGAACTTCTCATACATCTCTGGGCTCTGTTAGTTAGTTTGGCATGAGGTTGGGGTTAGGGTTAGGGTTTACTAGAAGGAACTGGGGCTCAGTCCACATGGCAGCCCAGCCTGCCCTGTTATTCTAAGCTCTGTTTCTTGTTTGTAAATTAATAACAAGGAATGCCCATTCATTAAGGATTAGGGAGCAAGAACTCAGTAAATACAGCCTACTTTCTCTGGCCTCAAATGTGGTTTTAGTTCAAATACTTTCCTCTACCATAAACTATTCAGGAAAAGGTAAGAGCAAGTCTTCAGGCCACAAAATAATTCAATTTTAAATCAACTGTCTACAGTCCTGAGTCATAATTTGTGAAAACAGTGTTATCCTGAGCATCGATAAATAGGATTTGTTTTCTTCCCCAAACAGAGTATGTTTACTGATTTTCTCAGGGGTCAGTGTATTCAATTTGATAGACTGATCTGGGTGAGCAATTCCTGGGTCAATTCTCTCTATACTGGCTCATGCCATAGGTCTGCATAAACAAATATTGTCGTAAAGCAGAGTTGTTTTGCAATTGTTTCTAGGCAGGGGAGAAAGGTTGAACAAAGCCTTTGAACAATGCACACTGAAACATCTCAGAGCACTGTGTCCAAAGTTTAATGGAGAGCATATTTTGTGTGTGTCGTGTGCTTGAACTTTGGAAGCTTCAATAGCCTCACTTTAAAACATTAATTGTTCCCAAAGTAGAAAAACCCAGGAAGTTACAATGGTTGCTCTTTAAAGAGTGCCTCTGCTGTTTACAAACAAAATAAAATATCTATTTCTCTGACAGAGTTTTTTGTATTACAAAGGCCCAGTTAATCTCCTCACACTAAAAGTATTTAATTAGAGTTAATAAAATTGGCTTACCTGATACCAAAATCTTAATATTCTGTGGCCTTGTTACATTTCTAGATCCCACTCTGTGGATGAGCCTTTGAAACATGCTAAGCTTAAAATAGTAACAGATATAGTCTTTACGAATGGAATGGAAGAATCTGTAGAGCTTATGAATTATAAATGTGCATCAGGATTACTTTAAATTTGCAAAGTTATGATAAACATTAAACTTTGTCTTTTAATGATGCAGTACGTGGTTTATGTAAGTAGAGTGTAAATTCATATTTCTTGTTCAATATCAGCATTTAAAACATTTCAAATTTTTAAAATTGTAAGGAATACCAAACTTCTCATACATCCAAAATCAGTAGAAAGTATGTTTGCTATATAGTTCAGTAATAAAGCCTAACCACATCAAGAGGGGAGATAAGTTGTCAGGATGAAGGATTATTTAATAATATCCTTTTAGACCAAAATATATGGTGAAAAATGTCACTTTACTACATAATTTGTTAAAGAGAATGCATTGGGGAAATTGTAACATACAAAGTTAAATCAAATATTAAAGTCAGTTGAACAGTAAAGTCATTGTTGCGGTAGGATGACAAATTTTAAAAAAAATGTTTTATATTACTATTTTACCTGAAGAACCACTGGTTGGAGGGTTTGCGCATGGAGACTTCAACAACCTTAATTTCAGAAAAACTACCAGGATGGGCCCTTCATATCATGAATATCTAATAAGAACCTCGTCATTATTCCTGGAGAATATGGGACGTTAGTATAAAACTAAAAGCGGGATATGGGCATTTGGTAAGTATAAGACTACAGGCAGGATATGAACATTTATGAAGGTCTACCTCAAATAAGGCAGATTTATTTAGATTGGAACATTATGACCCCTTACATGATTTTGCTTAAAAACATATTGATCTAAATATTGGGTACTTAATGATCAACTTCTTGTGATTACCATAATCTGAGCAATGGAGGTCAAACTAAGCCCAGTATGTAGGCACAGTGGTGGGCCCTGCAGAAGAGGAAGCCCATCCTCGGGGAGATAACTAAATCCTCTGGTTTGGGGCAGGGAGTGGAGGACCCAGTAAAGGGGGAAAAAAGAAGAAAGAAAGAGACAGAGAGAGAAGAAAGGAGGAGGAAGGAAAAGGAAGAAGGAGAAAGAAGGGGAGGGGAAAGAAGAGGATGAAGAGGAGAAAAAAGAGAAATTGTATATGGATCTAGAGAGATGGGACTATGGATTAGTAAAGACAGAGTTGGGTCTGATGGTTGAGTTGGCCCTGTGAGTTGGGGATCCATGAGCACAGCAGTAATGAAAACCTTTCTGTCTTTTAGTTTCCTACGGAATTTTAATATTCTCAACGGAGACTGGATTGTCTATGTCTTGATCCCCATTTTCTAATGTCCAAAAACCATGCAAAATTTCCTATTCCCTTAAAATGTCAGGATTGCATTTTTCTGGTCTGTTATTTGGGACTCTTTCAGTGCAAGAGAAGGAAACTCAACTTCAGCTAAAACCAAACAGGAAGTTTCTTTTCTTTTTTTTTTTTATTGTTACAAATGACAAATTTAATTGCATGAGTTAATTTTTATGTCAAAGCACAAGGATAATGAAATATATTTTCCATGCAAAATATTATATACATTAAATAACATACAGTGGTAACAAGGCAGTGTAGGTTTCCTGGGAAACAGGCTCTGTGATAGAAATATACAAGCAGGAAGTGTGTTTACTAGGCAGTGCTGTCTAGATGAGGACCAGCGAGAGTGGAAGAATGAAGCAGGATAGACGGAGCAAGAACTTGAACCCTATCAAAGTCCCGACAAATAATTCAGTTGATCCCTAGAGGAACCTCTGAAGTTGAGAAAGCCCCGTAAAGATGTCTGAATGGAGGCAATGGCCAGTCTTTGGATACCTGCTGCCCCACAAACATGAACCTTGAATGAGACGCCCCTCTTCAGCCAGGGGCAATTTCCAGAGAAGAACTTAGCAAAGAGCAGCCGACTACCAATTGTCCCAGTAGCTGAGGGAAGGGGTGCTTCAGCCTCAAAAGGGTTGGGGGATTTGTGAGAATCTGGGAAGCACATCATAGCATCAACTACAGATGATCAAAAAGAACAATACGTAATTCATAATATACAGCAAAGTTCTGCCTCAATCCCAGATACAATTAAATTTAAAATTATGAAAAGGTAAAATTCTAGCAAGAAAACAAAGAAACCACCTGAAATACCAGCAGGGAGTTTCTCGATACCACAAAGTGCACTGATCATGACAGGGGAATGTGTGGGTCACAAAGACAGGAAGGATGGTTTCCAGCCTCCACGACTTCTGCTTTGTGAAACCATCGTCCATATTCTGGATTTTCCCACCAAGCAAGGACTAAGACGGCCAGCACCTGCCAGCTTCAATGTTCACATCTCAAAGCAGCACCAGAAGAATCATTTCCTGAATGAGAGGACTGATTGAAGGAGGCTTTCCCCTAAAAGATGAGAAAATAACTTTCTCAGAATCTAAGAAGAGATGGCCAGGCCATGATCATCAGCATCTTCTCCAGATAGACTTATAACAAAAAGGAAAAAATATCATCAGCAAAAATTCTGGTTAAAGCTGTTAGAATGGATAGCGATTTCTGGCGGAGCATGATTAAAGAAAGAAGACAAAATAATGAAGAAGAAAGAAACCAGTGAAAAAGGCAGAGAACTAGTAGGAAAAATTGTAAAATGTGAAACAAGACAGAACCCTCCTCCCCCACCCTGCCCCACTGCCTGCAGAACTCTGTATAAGCATGCACAGACTATTGAATTTTGGTTTGTTTGTTATACTTCATTTATAAGCCCATTTGTCTCATCCTAAATCCAGTTCCTAGAACGATATTTGATTGTTCATGCTTTCCTATCTTCCTAGACAGCAGACATCTTTTCTGGAACAAGGCAAGATAAAAGCATGCAAGCAGATACATATTTTTAATCATGGAATTCAGCTTTACTTTGTTCCAACAGAGAAATTAAGATATATTCATTTTCCTATTTAACAAATAAGGAGATTAAGGGGGAAAATGTAAGTAATATGCCTTGGAAGCAGATGAGTCACAGCAGAAACTGTGACAATCTGAACTTTTCTCCTAAAACACCGGTCACACATTATTTTTGGTCCCTAGGAAGCCAAAATCGGCTATACTCAGCATGTTAAACCAACCAGCAGTTGCCAGGTCTGACAAAGGAGAGCACAGAAAGATAATCAGTCTTACACGTCTCTACTTTGGCCAGTAAGATTTAGAGCCACCATTTCATTTCTTCAATTATAAGTGAAGAAATTAGCTAAAAGTTTCCAAAATCCTTCCAGAGAAATTGCTGCCATGCCAAGTCCCTGAGCTAATGTTTCAGGAAAAGCTGGTCCTTTCCAGCTAGCTTCAGAGGAAAGTAGAGGCAGCACTGCCAAAGAGGCAGGTGACTGTGAGGCGGAGGGTGGGGAGGGGGAGGGTAGGGGGGATGGGAGAGAGAAGAGAGAGAGGACAGAGAGAGAGAGAGAGAGAAAGAGAGCGGTGTGTTAAGATGTACTTGGGTATTTATCAAGCCTCTCATCTGAAAACGGTGGCCCGGCTCTTAATAAATAAAGCAAAGCAGAAATCTGCTATAGAACGTCTGGGGGCCCCAATTCTGGCTTCCTGCCCAGGGTGGGGGAAGGGCAAGTCTGCGCATCACAAAGGGACAAAAAGACTCCACCATCCCTTAGAATTGTTTGGCTGCCCTTTTAAGTTTGTTTTATTCTTGACTTGTTTGTTTGCTCGGGTGTTACCAAATCTTCAAAAAGTGAAAAAAGGAGGAAATCCCTGTCCCCCTCCTGGAGACTGCAGCCTGCTAGCATATTCACAAGTTCCTGCCTCTGACCTCCCCAGACTGCCCTCCCTCCTTCGCTCCCTTTCTACAGAGGGTGTGCTGTCAACTCACGCAGCTTGAGTGTGTACACAATGTCGCCATTATATTTCTAATCCTGAACGCAACGGATTAAACGAGCAGCATTCTCTCACCTGTGCGCTTTTCCCATAATGAGATTAAAAAGAAAAAAAAAACCTGCTTGCAAGTTTACATTGACAAGAGCTGAGTCATAAACATGATAGTTACAATAAAGCTTTCAGTCGCTATTGTATCAGAAAACAAAAACACATCCCTTCTTCATTTTATTGGTGCTCTCCTGAATCTTCTACATCATGTATCTTTCCCAAGAAAGGAGAACAGTGAAGAAATGTAAAGTTGATCACTTATCAGTGTATTTCTTTTCACCCCTAAATACTCCAGATTGGGTCAGGAGCCCCACAACTGGACCATGGGGTGCCTGTCCCAGCACTGACTGTCATACCTTTGTTTTTCCTTTTGTTTATCTGTCTCTCCAGGTTCTACTGCTGAGCCATCCATAGGCTCCCCTCACAAGCTCACATGTCAGCGCTGAGAAGGCAGCATGATAGAACTAAGCCAGATCCCCGTGGCTCTTGGACTTCCACTCTCAGGTCTCTGTGCCCTGGAGAACCGCAGCAGTGGGAACACACCGACATCTAAGTACCACATGTTTGCATCATTCACTAAAATTCATACAATGGTTGGAAAGCCACAGCCTGAAAATTCACTCCAATACCTTTAACTTCAGTATACAAAGTTGGTCAAAAATTGTTTACTCTCTTTAAGAATATGGCTGTCTCAGGGATTGTATAAACCTGATGGTACCTCTGAATCATCTTATTTTTGAGAAAATATAGACCCCAGAACCTATTCTGTTCCTACTGAATTGTAAAATATGAAAGGTGAAATACAAAAATATATTTAAAGTTAATGATCTTCTCTGTAGGCCAGGCGAGGTGGTGCACAAATATGATCCCAGCACTCTGGGAGGTCAAGGCTGGTGGATCCCTGGAGCTCAGGAGTGAGAGACCAGCCTGAGCAAGAGTGAGACCCTGTCTCTCCTAAAAACTAGCCGAGTGTGGTGGCAGGTGCCTGTAGCCCCAGGTACTCAGGAGGCTGAGGTGGGAGATTGGCTTGAGCCCAAGAGTTTGAGGTTGCTGTGAGCTGTGACACCACAGAACTTTACTTAGGATGACAAAGTGAGACTCTCTTAAAAAAAGACTAAACTAAAATAATAAAATCATCTTCTCTGTCCTTTGCCATTCCCCAACCTCCACTATGTTGCCAAGAAGACCAATGTTAAGCCCTGGTATGTGTACTTCAGGTCCCTTTAGCGGCACCAGTGACCACACACAAACATCCAAGCATTATATGCAGTGTGACCTCCACAGCTGACCACCTCCCTACTCTGACCACCTCCTTAAGTTGTCCTAATTTTCGCAGCCCAGACATGCACCACACGTACATGTCAGTATAGTAGGCCTCGATCCGATGTCGACCACCTCTGTGTGTCAACCAACTTGTGACAGTCCTTGAGTGGTCACATCACAGAGACTCTATTGTGTGTATACTACACACACACACACATGCGGAGGATACCAGAAAAATGTATACACATTTTTAAGAAAGGATAAAATTGTATTAAAATTGTAACACTCTGTATAAACCAATAATGTTATCAGGTATGTTATTATCTTGTGTCTCTTGTAATTTCAGATGTCAAATGTGATTGGAGCATTATAAATTTAATACAGTTTTATCCTCTCTTAAAATGTGCATACGTTTTTGTGGTACCCTCTGTGTGCGTGCACACACGCATGTGTCTATTGTAAATTAGGAACCAAAGAATACTTTCCAAATAGAAAACTGCTGACATAGAAAAATATTACAAAATACAACTTCTGTTTAATCCTATTTTCATAGCAAAAAGAAAAAGATATGTAGATACATAAGAATATATAAAAGATGAACATGTAAACTAGATATTTAAGGTAGGTTTATGACACTTTTCTCTTCCTTTTGACTATCTGTGCTTTCTAGTTTTTTCTACATTATTGACCTTTTATTTTGTAATTCTGCTAACTTTCCAAAGCTGTTTTGTTACAACTAACTTTTCAAGTGTATTTACCACTAGAACACTATCCCCATGTAATGTGTATATTAGTCGTGGTAAGCTAATTGTTGTAACAAGTAAGTCCTGAAATGTAAAAAAGTAAAATGGCTCAAATATATTATTTTAGAAGCCAATTTCTTGCTTGCATCACAAAACTGGCTAAGTGAAATATTTGACAAGATCACCCTCCTGCAAGCATCATTCAGAAATTCAGGTTCACATTGGCTCCACCATCTCTAACATGTGGCTTTTATTATTATTATTATTATTTTTTAAGAGACAGAGTCTCACTTTATCACCCTTGGTAGAGTATGGTGGCATCACAGCTCACAGCAACCTCCAATTCCTGGGCTCTTGCCTCAGCCTCCCAAATAGCTGGGACCACAGGTGCTGCCACAACACCTGGCTATTTTTTTTGTTGTAATTTGGCTGGGGCTGGGTTTGAACCTGCCACCCTTGGTATATGGGGCCGGTGCCCTACTCACTGAGCCACAGGCACCGCCCATCTAACATGTGGTGTTTATCATTACCCTGAGGGGTGTCTCCTATCCAAAAAGGCAAATGGGTAATGAGGTAATGTTGTAGAACATGGGGAATTTGTACAGGTCTGGACTGGAAGGGGAAGTCGGGAAGTCGTTGATTCCTCCGACCCTCCATTGGCTGGAATTCCATCCCAGGCTAACCCTAGAGCAGGGGGTTGGGAAACATGGTCCTCACGGGGCAGTCACTGCCCAGAAATGGATCCCATTATGAAGGAGAAGCACGCATCTTTGGAGAATGACTGATTTCTCTACCAGATGACACCCCATTATTGGTATTCTCTGAGCACCCACAGCCCTCTCTCCACGGAGAAGACCCCTGCCTACACTAAGCCTAATCACACTTCTCACCAGCGTCCATTTTCTTCTGCTGCATAGACCTGATTCCTTTAGTCTGTTCTTTCTTTCTCTCTTTTTTTTTTTTTTTAGGGTTGGCCTTGGTTCCTTCATTACACTAACATCTTTCGAGGTATACCACATGCCAGAAATTCCTCTGGGTAACAGAAAGGAAGAGGAAGCAAAAAGGAATCTATCTCTACCCTCTTGGAGTTTATATTCAAAAGACAAACAACCACAAAAAGGCCCTACTAAATAAACCATGTCGTGTCATATGCACCCCCAAATTGAGGAAAATTATGAGAGTTCCTGTGGAATGTGTAGAATTTCTAGATAGGTTATTAGGCTATTATTGGTTTAAGTAAAGACTGGGAGGAAACACAGAGGCTGGCCATGTTGATATTTGAGAGAGGAGGACTCGGGGCAGAGAATGGAGTAGTGCCAAGGTTTTAAAATGGGAATACGCTAGAACATGCCTCCAAAAAGCATGGAAATCAGTGTAGCGTGAACACAAAACAAAGGGGAGAGTCGGATGTAACGTCAGGAAAGGCAATGGGACATAGAAATCATAGCTTTATACAACAAAGAATATTTTGTTTTCACTGAAAATGAGGTTAGAACTACAGGACGATTTTAAGTGAGGAGAAGCATGATTTTATCTACCAAATACAGAAGAAGGAATAATAATTTCCCCCCAAGAGGTCCATGTATTAATCCCCAAAAATACAGAAAAAGCATTTGATAAAATTCAACATCCCTCCTTCATAATTAATTTAAAAAAAAAGAATCCTGACTAGACCAATCAGGCAAGAGAAAACAATAAGTCATCGAATTTGAAAACAGGAAGCCAAGTTGTACCTGTTTGCTGATAACATGATACTTCATCTAGAAAAGCCTAGACTCCACCAGAAAAACTTCTTAGACTTGATAAATAAATTGACTCAGCTTTCATGACGCAAAATCCGCATGTGAAAATCAGCAGCATTTCACTGATAATGATTTAGCTGAGCACTAAATCAAGAGGGGAAATCTAATTTATAATAGATACAGGAAGGAAGGAAGGGAGGGGGGAGAAAGAACGAAAAAAGAAAGAAAGGAGACAGAAGAAGGAAGGAAGGAAGGAGGGAGGGAGCGAGGGAAAGGAAGGAGGAGGAAGGGAGTGA